>JALPQI010030274.1:0-293747 GCA_025490895.1 Thaumatotibia leucotreta | reverse complement strand
TCACACTGGATGTTTAGATGAGGTTAAAAACCTATAGCCAGTCCAGCCAGCGAGGACATTTTCCTCTCAACCGTGAGAGTGTCCAGAAAGTACTATCTTCGGCTAGTTAAATACCCACGACCGGTTACAAGAATTGTGTTCCGTACAAACAACAACACTCTTAATGGTATATCTGTATCTGTAGTCCTTATTACAAAAGGCATAAAATATACCAATGTATTAGTTAACAGTGTGGCGGATTGTAGTATGCAATCGTAGGACTCAAATAGGTAAAACTCAATAAAATACAACAAAGTATCGAGTATTGTATTATAGGTAATTTCTTCATTTAATATAAAACATACATAATTATATTATTCGCATTCAAGACTTATCACATATTACAGGCAGTTTTTTATTTGTTCACATTTCAAAAATAATCTTTACAATTATCTTAAGGTTTTGACGGACACAGCCTAGGCATAGTCAACTTATTGAAATCCTAGGCCATTCCGGAACTTTTTCTGTGACGTTATGAATAAGATTGTAAAAATCTCTTACTACTTGTAATTTTTACATGGTTCTAAGTAGAGTGGCCTAGTTTTCAATCGGTTGAGTGTAAATATCATAGAGCTTGATTGTTAAAGTAAAATTGTGACTCGCCGACTGACTTCTATATATTATTTCACACTATATCGTATTAGGCCTGGGCTAGGTAGTCCGCAACTTTATTTTAACGGAAAGCTTCTTGCTATGAGATCATAATATTTATAATGTTTAGATCAGACAATCTGCGTACGACCTCCGACAGACGATGAAGGGTGCTGACCCGGATTCGCCGGTCGATAAAAGTTCTTCCAGGTGGCTTACGATGGTCCCGTTTTATCCATTTGTCGAGTTACGCGTCACTTTCGGGCTTGCATACTTGTCAAACGTGACGGCAACGCCGATAAACGATTAGACACGGTGCCATCATAAGCCTAACGGTGGTATATGGTGGTCAGGCGTTTATTGCTTATCGTGCTAGTTAGGCGCCACTTTTGCACTTGCGTACTGGTTAGGATGTCGTCGGGTGAGAATGCAATTGTGCCATATCCATTTTTAAGCAAAATCGGTTTTTAATGGTTCTTGATAGAATATTTTTTTTGTAGTTTATAACAGTAATTGATTTTTAAAAATTCTTATTTTATACTTAAAAAAAACATATATTTTTGTGCCATATCCTCGAACCGCAATACATAGTGATTACAATATTGTGCCATGTCCGGACATGACACAAATTTACGGTTAACAGCTATTTATCAGTGTGCCAAGCGACTAACCGATCAACATTTTTGTGACATAATCCATTAATCGATTTGATTGTGTCGAATATTCGATACTTTTTTTTACTTACCCTCTCTTTTGATAAATGACAATAAAGAAGGTAAGGTTTGATTTATAATGACTTGTGTCATTCATACTTCAAGCTTTTATCTTAATAAGTTGGTGGTATAAATACCTATATAATATTTATAATTATTAATAAGACGGATCTCTAAGTCCCTCAAACGCGATATGCGCCAATTCCGTACCAAGTGTATAGAAGAAGCCATCGAGCGGAACAAGGGTTCTAAAGTTTTTGCAAGGGATCTGTCTGTTGGGCAAAGCCAGCTCGCAAAATTAAAGACTGAGGATGGTGGAATTGTCACGTCCAAAACTGAGCTGCTGACTGAGATAGAGGGTTTTTATGGACAGCTGTACACGTCAACTAGCAGACCCGAAGTTGATCTAGCGGAAGACCTCAGAGCTAGACTGACCCGACACTACACAGAAGACATCCCGGACATCAGCCTGTGCGAGATTAGAATGGCTCTTGAACAGCTCAAAAATAACAAGGTACCTGGGGAGGACGGAATTACAGCTGAGCTTCTGAAGGCGGGTGGTAAACCGGTCCTTACGGCCCTTCAGAAGTTGTTTAATTCCGTCTTACTGGAAGGGAGAACGCCAAAGGCATGGAACAGGGGTGTGGTGGTACTGTTCTTCAAAAAAGGTGACAACGCTTTATTGAAGAACTACCGACCCATATCATTTCTGAGCCATGTCTATAAGCTGTTTTCAAGAGTCATTACGAATCGTCTTGCACGCAGGCTTGATGACTTCCAGCCTCCCGAACAAGCCGGTTTCCGAAGAGGCTTTAGTACCGTAGACCACATCCATACGCTTCGCCAGGTTATACAGAAGACCGAAGAATATAACCTGCCCCTCTGTTTAGCGTTTGTGGACTACGAGAAAGCCTTCGATTCGATCGAAACATGGGCTGTACTACAGTCTCTCCATCGGTGACAAGTCGACTACCGCTATATCGAGGTGTTGAAGTGTTTGTACGAGAGCGCCACAATGTCAGTCCGACTCCAAGACCAGAGCTCGAAGCCTATTCTGCTGCATCGGGGAGTTAGGCAGGGAGATGTCATCTCCCCTAAGCTGTTTACCGCTGCACTGGAGGATGTCTTTAAGACTCTGGACTGGAGAAGGCTGGGTTTCAACATAAACGGCGAGTACCTCACTCACCTTCGATTCGCTGACGATATAGTAGTCTTGGCTGAGACCTTGGAGGACTTAAGTACTATGCTTGTTGACCTCAGTAAAGCCTCCGAGCGAGTTGGTCTTAAAATGAACATGGATAAGACGAAAATCATGTCAAATTCCCATGTAGCACCAACTCCCGTAATAATCGGAGACTTTACACTCGAAGTTGTCGTACAGACGAATATATATACCTAGGACAAACTATCCAGTTAGGTAGGTCCAACTTCGAGAAAGAGGTCAATCGTCGAATCCGACTCGGTTGGGCAGCGTTCGGGAAGCTACGACACATATTTTCGTCCAATATTCCGCAGTGTTTGAAGACGAAAGTCCTTGATCAGTGTGTGTTGCCAGTGATGACATACGGTACTGAAACGTGGCCGCTTACGATGGGCCTCATAAGAAGGCTCAAAGTCACCTAAAGGGCAATGGAGAGGGCTATGCTAGGAGTCTCTCTGCGTGATCGGATTAAAAATGACCGTCCCCATCCCGTCCCGACCATCCGCAGCAGAACCAAAGTAACCGAAATAGCTCTCCGAATCGCTAAACTGAAGTGGCAGTGGGCGGGGCACATTGCGCGTAGAACCGATGGCCGTTGGGGCGGGAAGGTTCTTGAGTGGCGGCCACGTACCGGAAGGCGTAGCGTGGGTAAGCCCCCCACAAGGTGGACTGATGACTTGGTGAAGGTCGCAGGAGTCCGCTGGATGCGGGTGGCGCAGGACCGGTCATTGTGGCAATCGTTGGGAGAGGCCTATGTTCAGCAGTGGACGTCTTTCGGCTGATATGATGATGATGATGATATGATGATTATTTATAATTACGAGTACCTAACCATAAATTGTAAGAAATGACATATACTACAGAAAAAGTGACCGAACCCCCAATGACCAGAGACTGGAATCGAACCAGCGACCTCCTGCTTTCCTGCCATGCCATGCTATTTAAGTCCTGGCCACAGGAGGCCTCGGTCACTGTTCCTGAGGTACATATTATATGACATGTCTTTTAATTTATAGAGCGTGTAGTTAAACTGTAATTTTATTAGTTGATAAGAAATAATAACGTTAATATGTCATTCATTAGTAAACGTATTATAAGCTGTTCTCATCGATATTTTTTCATATCGACATTAGCACTAGATATCGTTGAAAAGCTTATCATTTCACAAAATAGAGAAGGTCACCTATTAGATGGTACCTATTTACAAGAAAGTAAAAAAAAATATTCACATAAATATTGGGAATCAGTATTGGCACCGTATTCACGTGAATAAGTATGTCTTCATATTCGAGATAAAGTATCGTCTTGACTTGAAATAAATCTAGTCGTAAAATAACTTTTATTTGCATAAACAATTGCTTTTTAATGTCTACCTTTCTTGACATTGCACTAACATTTTGTGACAGATCCATAAGTTTGTGTCATGTCATACATAGCAAGTTAAACATTTTCTTACCAAAATGGATATGGCAATTGTAAAACTACTTATATCTCATGACTATAATAAGTTAAACATTACGGCTGTCCCAGATCAAAGCCTAGTAAGTGTATTTAGCGAAATTTTACAGGAGAGGCAAATAAACATTTTGTTAAAAAAAAATAGTAGCAGAGACCTTTATCTCACAAGACTTTGTCTTATATAAAGAAGTATAACTTGCTTTATAAGACAAACTATTGAAACTTAATATATGTATCTTTTTAGAACTTTTATGTGCCTTACTAACAACTGATTACAAAAAAATAATAGAAATGTTATGTCAATTAGAAAACTGAAACCTAGCAAGTGGTACAAAAATGGTAGATTTTACTGCTTGTAAGCAGTAAACTCTTAAAATGTCAAGTATAAAATCAAGCTAATGCTTACTTTGAAATCCGGATTAGGATTACCATTTTAATAAGGTAAAGGTAAAATTGTAGTATAGTGTATTGGGGTAATTTCAAACTACAGAAATTTTGCTAGGGTAATTTCGGAATGAATCTTTATTATGATAAAAATAACGGTGTGTTTTATGGTAATTTCAAATAAGACGACTTATGAAATGACTGCAAAGCACCCTATTTAATTGCAATCTAGGGGATTTCAATGATTTTGAAATTACTGACTACCAGTCCCTTCCCGCAGAGCTTCGCTGCAAAGTACTTGCTAACAATTTACTACACATTGAAACTTCCCAAAAACATCATTCTAAGCCGATAAATGTCCACTGCTGGACATAGGCCTCCCCCAGTAGGGTCAATGCCATAACGAGTCATTTTATTTAAAGTTGTCTCGCACTTGTTTTTTATTTTTGTAACTTTTAACATGATTTCCACTCAGAATCGCGAGCTCTTTCGATCCTGATAGGAGAAAATTTTGGTATCATCTTCTGCTACGAGTGTATGCATGTGCAATAATTGTGCATACCATTCGAATATCACGTGTATAAACAGTACTACACACGCGACTATCGGTTTACCAGCGAAAATTAAAAAACAGCTATAAACATTCAATCAGCAATAAGTTTTAAAAAAACTGTTGTACGAAATATCATTTGATATTCACAAGTCTTTACGGTGAAAGAAAACATTGTGAGGAAACCTGCAGACACCTGCGAAGAAATTCGTGTATGTGAAGTCCCCAAAAAGTACTGGACCAGCGTCGGGACCACGTAAAATAGGCACGTTTGATGTCAAGTTGTGGAAATAAATAGAAAGAAATGACAAACACAATATAATAGCAACAACAACAAGTATTGACATTATTTGATTTGTTTTATCAATACCTTCGTCGTAATTTGAAGCTTCTGATAATTTGTCCAGGGTTCTTTCATAGAGAGACAACGGACAATACCGACAAATAATGCACGACCGTAATGATAGTGACGTTATGAATTATCGGAGATCCAATTTTGTTTATTATCAAATAGTACAATTTTTTGGTCGGTTCTTTGTCGGTTAACAACCAAAACGCTCTATACCAATCGTCAGTAGAAACTAAAATAATTGTAAACAAAGCCTAAATAATTGCATAATTCCATAATCGCGCACTTTTAGAACACAATCTTGGTCTCGTCACCAACTTAAAACCTTAAGCCTTGAGTTCACATACACTTTTAGTTAAAATCATTCAATCAAAGTCAATATTTTGGCCACTTTGATGACGCTGCTGCCCATCATCGATCGTCGATAAATAAATGGTCAATATCAATTCAATTCCTCAGTCGACTCTTACGACACCCGCGGGGCAGTGACAAAAACCGCAGGCAGGGAGCGCGGGAGCGGCGACCATTAGAACGCAAACTTCACTCATTACTGACTTGATAGGTTTTATTTATTGTTATATTTGAATTCCTTGTACGACCCTTCGGCAATCATTAAAATCAAAAACCTAGTAAGGGACAATTTCCATATTCAAAAACCTAGTGTGTTCCATTTACAAACTCAAAAACCTAGTATAGCATGCAGTTGCCAGGTTTTTGGACTTGAAAATGTTACTTACTAGGATTTTGAATATGTTGGTGGCATGTGAGAAATGCCCTTGCTAGGTTTGGTGGGTCTCGTAACTTTGATTCTAATTGAGATAGAAATACAGGTGTTTTTGCATTAGACGCAGCTCAGCATTTGGGGCAGATACATTAAAAAAACGTATTTTGACAAAAAATGTCCCTTGCTAGGTTTTGATTTGGGACAGCCGATTAATTGTATATAACAAAAAATTGTAAATTAATATACTAAAGTGTCAGTTAAGTTAAATATTGCAAAATTATAAGACATTTCAAGAATTTTTTTTTTGTTTCCTTTTGCTCTCCTGTAAACCAAGGCAAGTGGCGTATAGCACAATTGCATTCTCAGCCGACGATGTGACGGCAACGACGCGAAACGATTAAACACGGAACCCTCATAAGCCTACAGTTCTTGTGCCATTGTTATAATAGAGAATCTTGTGTCAAATATTATGTCGGGCTGCATAGTCCGAGCCACATTCAGACGATTGACATATTGATTGCGCTTACGACATTGTAGTTAGAGCTTATTCGACCAGCTAATGCATCTGATCTGGATGTTAGAGCATCTGGTCTGTCGCGCTGTGTCAGATTTCCAAAAAAAAATTGCTTTATCTTTACATACAAAGTTAATTCAGTATCAATATAAAGTCGCCAAAAAGACGTTGCGAGCAAGGTCAACAAACCTTGTATTCGAAATATGATTTATTTTTATTCTTTTTGATTAATCCACATGTTTTTTAGAAAAACTTTTACCAGAACAATCATAACTATACATTTATCCTAAGCCATTGAAACAATAAAAAAGTGCTAGAATATGGGTATTAATGTGTAGTAACTTTCTTTTACTTTGTTCGTAAAGGTGGATTTAGACCACACGAGCAAATGCTCATTCTATCCCCCACTCTACGATATCAACGAATTTCAACGAATCACGTTTTGTGTAACGAACGAATTTCGTTCGCAAAGCATTCGCTCGTTTGGGCTAAATCCACCTTTATACTATTCATAGCAACTTCAGTTCTATTAATAAACACTGTTCTAAGGCTATCGTCAATGTGAGGCAGATCAATAGGCACGAGGTTCGAAAGCGGTTGTTTACATCATATTTATTCATTAATTTTTCCTCGCTCCCACACTACGCCTACTATGCAAGATTTCTCCCTACACTGACATCGGTCAGATCAGGGATTCACATAAGAACATTCCAGGACGGGCCTAGTCATCCGATACTTAAAATATACTTGCTTATTTTAGGGTATGTACGGAAAGTAAAGACGTTTCACAGCAAGACACGCCCATAAGTATATCTCACGTCCCTTCATTTTCTGCACAAACTCTAGGCACATAAGCAGCCTATTTACATGTATATATATTAAATATCTGCAAAATCCGAATTTATTATGGCAAATTGACGCAGCACACCGGTTACGTTTTTGACATTCAATATAATTATTTTTAGTGCCATGTTTCAAAATGTTCGAGCAATAAAAGTGTATAGCTAAGATTATAATTTTAATATATTAGTATTATATAATAAAAGCAGCCTCATATACAAATCTATCTTCCTGTAAAATACTATAATTTGGCACTTTAGAGGTATACAAGGCAATCACATCACAATGGCAGGGCAGATTATATCCGTAAACATTTATGTACAAATATGTAATGCGCAATCCTTTGCCTTCGTATTTTCACGGATACGTCCGAATTTTGTCTTTTTATCAGAAATCAATGTCAGCAGAATGAATATAGAAGCTCATTGTGATTGCAATATGATTTCGGATATTTCCGTAAAACTAAGAAGCCAAAGGACTATGCGTTACATCTCCACATAATCATTATTAATCATACAATTATTACTAAATTAATAATTTATAATAAAATCTCTGGACTTAATCACTTAGAACATTTATACTAATTTCCATCACCATTAGACCATTATCGTGTTCTTTTTTTGGAGGATTAGCAAACGAACCCAGAGTTTACCGATTAAGGACACTCATTAGATAGTTAACCCTGGCTTAGCGGCTGACCATAGATAGCACAGTAAGTGGTATTAACGGGTTAAATTGTTGGAATTGTGTAATACAGCAGGTCCTTTTTGGAAATGTATTTCTATGAATGTAAATATATGCCGTTTGCCATTTATATAATTACTTTCCAATACTAAGTTATTCAGCACGGCCGAAAATTCGAGGAAAAGCGTCAAAGCGGTTTTGTAACATTTTAAAGCTTTTGACGCTCAAATCATGTTTCAACGTCAGTATTAATAAATTAGTAGAAAGATTCGAGCTCTTTTTAAAATTACTTCAATATAAATCGGTCAAAAATATTAAATTCGCTAATATATCAAAATAATGAAACTGTTTCTAATTATTACAATATGGCTCATAAAATACAACGGAGCTTTGAGCGAATGCAAGTAGGTGACTTAGTCGTTCATACGTTTGGTCGAATACTTTGGTTGTAAGGATTTCATATCGATTAAAAATATGTCGATATAATTATAATAAAATATGTGCTCATTGAACATTCTCGATTACAGTGCAGAGGTTTGATGTCATATCCGATATCGGGCCTCTTCAGATAGTAAAAGTATACAGATGTAATTTTAATCAAAATTACAATTTACTGTCAGTATCATTCATATCTTAGAAGAAGAATATACGTGGTAATATTTCGTTACGTAGACATAGCGCTTTTCATAACACCGCGCATATTTCGGCGCAGCGTCTTTGACATTATGTTTATAGAATATAGCCAATCAAAACTTTGATAGACCAATCACAACTATTTTTAAATGGCGGTTTAAGTTTTCATAGGTTGATTTTGACATTCATTCATTACCGTGATGCATTGAAGAGGGGGTGACACTTGACAACTAAAATTCAGGACCGTTTTTGAAAGGCAATTTAATATGGCGTGCGGCTTCCATGTTTTATTTGTTCGTAGTGAAAATCCCTAAACGTGCAGCGTTGCGTCGAAAGTCCAAGAAATTTACGAACAACGTGCACTCAAGCTACTTACGTCATTGTATCAACATAGATGCCACACCACCAGCCAAGGATCCTGGAATTCTTTGGCCACATTACCCGCAAATCTGAACATAACCTCGAGCAAGTCATGGTTCTTGGGAAGGTAGATGGAATAAGGCCGAGAGGTTGTAGCCCTATAAGGTGGTCCGACCAAATCCGCTCAACTCTAAATTCCAAGCACCAAGAAGCCATTTATAGAGACGGATGGGGGAGAGTAATGAAAGAAAATACATTTCCACCTGGAGCAATCACGATCATAAGTTGGAGCGTCCACTCAGGATTTACACTTGCACTTTTAGACCAGGATGCTTAGCCAAGTTGCCAATCGCTAACGCCTAGTAGCGTAGCGTAGTTTTCCCTCTCTGTCACTCTTTCAAATTAGTGCGACGAAGACAGTTAGCTGCCTTTCGTTTACGATTGACGATTAAGCGTTAGCGATTGGCAACTAGTTTAAGCACCCAGGTTCCTTTCAGGATCCTTTGTTCTAGTTACTCTCATGTTTATTTCTGCCAGTTCTCCCACAAAGTTTGTTCGCTAGAACTCCTTAACACAAGTTCGTCTGACCGGTAAAGGTGTGTCTTCCCTGAGCTCTGTTGATGACGTTATGTCAAGGCCGTGTTTCTTCTGGTAGCAGATCAGCACTATCGCACATATGAGGCATATGATGACAAAGAAGATCAGCATGAACAAGAAGTATAGCTGAAAAGAAAACAAGTTTTAGTTTAGTTGCTTTATAGTGACCAGATAATAGTTAAAAGGTCATTTGGCATTTTTGTTCGGACATATGACCCACTGCGTACACAAACGAAATAGGGCTAGGAATGTAGGCAAATGTAAGTAAGTGCTACTGAGTGGTATGAGTCGCATTCTTGCAAGGCGAAACCAGAAAAGTAGGTCACAACCGTTTACGCAATTATATAATGCTGAAAGTAAAAACATTAAAAATAAAATATTTTAAAATAAAAATAAAACCGCCTTCAAAAATTCGCCCGAACTAAAAAGTAAAAAATAATTTTATTTCCTACTTCTTAGGATTTCCTACCCAAACCTTTAAACCTAGGTATCCTACAGGTATCCTACAGATTTCTTAGAAGTCGGTGCCAAGCCAAATACGTTCATAGGTATATACTCGTATTAGATAGAGCTTTGTAACTTACTGTCAGTCCGATTATGTTGTTATCAACAGAATGCTCTACCTCAGTCATTTTGATGAAAGCATAACCAGTGTGACAGTAAGTTCTATGACTTGACTATAGACAAAAATCTATCAAATACGGTCATATACTCGCGAAGTGAACATATTTGGCTTGGCACCGACTTCTAAGAAATCTGTAGGATACCTGTAGGATACCTAGGTTTAAAGGTTTGGGTAGGAAATCCTAAGAAGTAGGAAATAAAATTATTTTTTACTTTTTAGTTCGGGCGAATTTTTGAAGGCGGTTTTATTTTTATTTTAAAATATTTTATTTTACGCTTTTTAGTAGTGTAAAATCGTTGTTTAGTATGCACTGCACTGTAATAGGCCAGAAAACCTGAACTGGATAACTTAAATATTCAAAGAATTATCCCATTATCGAGGAGATATACAGTGTATCATCAGTAGATATGAATAATTTCAAAGATTATAGGTAACAACAGCCTTAGCATGCCTATATTATTTAAAGAATCACTAACCGCTAACCAACATGTCATAACTACTAAGCAAAAACTTGAATAGATCTCGAAAATGTATGACAGTTGTTACATTCAAAGAATTACTTAATCGTTAAGGAGTTATACCTTTCGTCATCAGCTCACCAATATGAGACTATGACCACCTAAAGGCAAATACTCAAATAGCTTCCAAAATATATGAACTATTTATTTATTTATTTAATCTTTATTGCACAAAAGAAAATCTTATCGTACAAAAGGCGGACTTAATGCCACAGAGCATTCTCTACCAGTCAACCTTAAGGCAAAACAGAAAAGAATGTAGGCGGTGCAACTTGCAAACTTAATAAAAAGACATACTAAGATAGGATACATATATACATAAATATACCTACACTTACATAAATATATGCATAAATATATAATAATAGAAATATATAAATATACTACAATATAATATATATCTTACCATAAATTGTACAGTTGTGTTATATTTAAAGAATTATCCCCCAACTCCTAATCTCTAAGGAGTTGTACCTTCCATCATCAGCTCACCGACATGAAAGGATGACCACCTAAACGTAAATACTCGAATAGCTTCCAAAATACATGAAATATATTATATTTAAAGAATTGTCCCCCAACTCCTAATCTCTAAGGAGTTGTACCTTTCATCATCAGCTCACCAACATGAAAGGATGACCACCTAAAGGCAAATACGCGAATAGCTTCCAAAATACATGAAATATGCTATACTTAAAGAATTATCCCCCAACTCCTAATTGCTAAGGAGTTGTACCTTCCATCATCAGATCACCAACTTAAAATGTTCATGACTAGACGCAAATACTTGATTAGTCTTCGAAAAGAAATGAAAAATGTTATGTGTGCCTACAACATTTGAAGAGTTCCCTCGATTTCTCCAGGATCCCATCATCAGATCAGAATTCGGTGACAATGGGACCAACTAGAAGGTATACCCTTTCAAACAAAAAAAGAATTTTTCAAATCGGTCCACGCGTCTTCGAGTAATCGGGGAACATACATAAAAAAAAAAAAAAAAGATTTCGACGAATTGTTAACCTCCTCCTTTTTGAAGTCGGTTAAAAACACTATTTTGGATAGAAAAGGTCGAATAACTTTTTATTTCTGGTTGATACATACAGAAAAATTACATATTTAGAAAAGTGAGATGCAATTCTTTATTTTAAAGCTAGTTTGGTCTCTGTGGGCGAAAAATCATAAAGCGGGTCAAAAACGCCCAATGACCTTTGTAGTAGTCATAGGGTAAATTGGAGAGCATCACAAATAAAAGCGCTACTGAATAAGTATGAATCTACGCAACGGTAGTCGTACCATGAGTTGGCGAGTACCGCTAACGTTTGTGTTTACTCGATAACTATGTAAAATAGGCCATCACGCTCACTCAAACGCTAAGCAAACTTTACTTGCTACCTCATGGTAAAGCTATTGGGTTATGTGCAAGGTTCAGGGCTAATTACGAACGTCAATTTTCAATGCTTTTGTTAATTTATTCTCACTCATAGGTACTTGACGTACCAATACTGTCATTGTTTATCGTTTCATCGATACTAACTACTTTTGGGTATGATTCGTTTCATATTTGACATTACAAACTACTGCATAGGATATACCGAGTAAATGTTTACAATGTGTCTATTCTAAAGTTTGAATCTTCATTTAATCCATGTAATTAACATTTTAAGCATGAGGAATTTATACACAAATTACTTAAACTAAAACTATATTCATGTTTTAAAAAATGTTTTCACGCCGAGAAACGTGGGACGGTGAAATAAATTGGCTAATTAAATACTAAATAATTACGTAGCTCAATACGTTTCGGTTCGTTACCCCGTAACAACGCTTCGCTAGTTGTGATTAAAGCGGTTAAATGCGTCAGAGGCAGCTCGTTTAAAATTTAAAGTCGAGTGACAGATTCGATTCTGGATAAACTTTAGTAAACCCGCACATTAAATTGTAAAAAGTGATTACTAATTCTTTAAATTTAATCATTCATATTAAAAGAAATATGATTGGGTCCGAAGTTGTTAAGTCAATTTGTTTAAATAATCATCCAGACCTATGTACACTATATAATACGCAAGATCACGAATGTTTGAAAAAAAAAAATTGGTATTATATTCTCGCTCCACCAGTCTTTTCTAGTTCAATTATTTAAAAAAATATACATATACAAAAGATTAGCTTTATATTACTTATTTAAGAGGTTGCTATGATTTAATAGAAAGAATACCATTTATATAGAAATCCAAAATTTTTAATTGTAAAATCAGTTGATATTACCGGTTAAGCGTACGTGAACTTTATTTCGGTAATTTTGTCACCGGCGATGTCGAGGCAAATTTATTGTTTTTATGCATCAAAATGCAAGAAAAAGTACGAAAATGAGGTACAAATTGGTTATTGTTAACTTTTAAAATTACAGAGCTCACCTAGGCTGTCGATTTTGCATGAAAAAGTGAGCCACATAACATGTAATTATAAAAAATAAAAACGATATTCACTAAATATTTTGGATTTTATTTTATTAGCTACTAAATCTCAACTTTTTAATACGAAAACTCAAAAATCGTAAAATCATAGCAAGCCCTAAATGCATTTATATTTCACTGAAATTTTACAGAGATAAGTTTATGGTCTAAACGAATAGAAAAAACCTGGTGTAAATAGAAAAATAAATTTTTTTTAGTCACCCTACTATATAAGTAATTCCATTGTACAGAATGTTCACTTCATAAACGTGTCTACTATGTAGAAGTGCTACGAAAATGCTACGTCTCATAATCTTCGTAGCCTGTAGCGTAGGAAGCACGTAGGCTGTGCCAACTCGAATAAGCTGCACCATTTGTTCGACCACATGTAACTATAACGTGGTGCCATACAAGGGTACGTCCACTAGTAGTGCATAATATAATTGACCACATGATGGCAGCCACCTCGCATACTCGAATTGCCGGAATTAATTAATTATTGCCACTTCCCAAGACGGCTAAGGATGGTAGTTCAGCCAACTATGTATTTACTAAGGAAATCAAGTAGAATTAGCATTAATGCAAAGATTTATAAATAATGTATCTACGGTCTTCCCAAACTTATATCTTTTGAAATGTACTATAATGTATGATGTGTAATGTAGGGAAAATAAAAATAATTTATAAAAATGACTTTTTATACAGTATAATATCAATTATAATAATGAACTTGTTTACATAAAAGCTTGTAAGACAATATACTCATCATATACATATGTTGATAACTTAAGACAATATATTGTCGGCCAGCCATGAACTTCGGAAACGGTACATTTCAAGCAAGTGTCTCTGTTATTCCAATGAAGACATCGTTGATGTAACAGAGACGGATGTTCAAAAAAGCATTTAATTTTCGGTGTTCACGGTAGACCCTTTGGTTTATTTTTGGTACACGTACTTGTTATTTTAGCAACAAGTTTCCTTTTATCTACTCATATAAATGTAAATTTCTTCCGCTGCCCCGGCATTGGTATTCTAGCGTGATAGCTGGACTTAGCCTACATACGTAAAGCCGTTCTCCCTTTGAGACAGAGAGCTGGCTCGTACCTTAAATATGAGGTTGTCTGACGCTGACATTATCAAAGTTTCCGTCAAGTAAAAGTGTAATTGCTAGAGTGATGTATATTTCCCTGGAGAAAAGGTATAACATCAAGTCTGGCCTCCAAGCTCTAATTGAAATTGTTTGTCGCTTTGTTATTGAATGATTGGTCGCTCTGAATCTCAATATTTAATAGTAAACTGTACAACAAGGGCGTAAAGTGATTTTCAACCGAGGCAATTTTTTGGTCTGAACGAAGCGAAGAATAAAAAGTAATAAAAATATATAACAAATACCCGCCAACTCATTTTTTTTTAATTTTCAACCTGTGATCAGAGTTTCAGATGCTCGGGTTTCTGCCAAGTCCATCATTTCACACAAGTAAAATTATGCAATATGTTTAATTTTTTTTTTTTTTTTTAATACATCAAAGTTTTATTTTGTTGAAAATAACAATTATATCAATTTAATAATTAAATACATTAGTTACAAAAACAATATAACTTAAATAATAAAAATTAAACTAAATCTAAAATACAAAACTAATTAACCGTAACTAGAGACCTAAACCTCGTTCCGGCTACCACCCGGCCCAAATGTGCCGAGAATGCTAGCAGCATTCCCGCGTTGGATGGCCAACGATATTCGTTGGACAAGGGAGCCGGAACGGGGATCGCCACCTCTATCATATATGTAACGTTTGCCCGAAACGTCAGGATATAATTAAACGTAAGTTTATGCGATTAAAACCCGTTTGTCTTTAAAATATAAGGTACAAAGGTGTTATAAATCTTCTTGCTCACTATAAACTCGAATCAAAACTGTTGAGATCAGGTTAAAAATTAACTGTACGTAATTGACCAAAATAAGTTAAGTTTTAATATTATTCCAAGTGCGTATTTACCTGACATCAGTTTCAGTATCAAGCAGAAGAAGGTGGCGTCGTAACTACCTACGTAGAGATTTTGATGAATGAGGTGTCAAAAGATTCATTTCTAATATGGCCCGGATGACGAGCAACATTTGCAAGCGACATTTCAAAGGACGATAAATAAATATACAGGGTGAAACATGACTCTTGAACAGAAATACGTTTTTAACTCTATGAACAACTAAAAATTAAATGCCCCACAAGTAACTTAAATATTGACAAGTTATTCATATATTCATTTTTTGTGTTTTTTGGCTTTAGGATATCCAAAAGGATTTTTTAGACAAATTAATGGATTAATTTAAATTACCTCTTCAAATTGAAGTCATTAATAACGCCAATTTTGTCATTTCGTGTAAAATTATACATAACGTTTTAAATAGCTTAAATAGCCGTTATCATTTCTGAAAAACACCTTAACCATTAGAAAACCACAAAAAAAAAACTTGACATCTAAGTAACTTGTTTATAGAGTTAGAAAAAACGTATTACTGTTCACGACTCATGTTTCACCCTGTATATCATGAGACAATCTCACACGATAACCTTATGTCGTTGATATAATTAAACGAATATGTCTTATGTCGTTGATACTAAGCGACGATTTACATAACATAATAGATCACTATACTTAAATACATAGAAAATTACCGTGCCCAAGTAATAAATATCTGTGATATACCTACACGCAAATAAATGCACTCTCTGAGATTTTAATCCAGAACCTTCAGCTTCGTAGTATAAGCAGAGTTCCTACTAACCAAGCTGTGGAGGCTGACATAATAGTAATATTATGGATGAAAGTCGAAATATTCTGAAATAAGATTGGTAGCCAGTTGCAGTTTTATATCTTACGGCTACTATAGACAGCCGCTGATCAAAATAATAACTACTACCTACTTACTAATCGAATCTTTACTTTCTGTTTATCTGTCCTTTCTTTAGGCTTTTACGTCTAATCTAAACTATTCAGTAGTGGTATGGAGAGTATAGTACAAAATATAATTATTCCTTAAGATCAGGAAATCGAATTTTAAGCAGACGAAGTAGCGGGAAACAGCTAAAAATACATGCACAATTATAATTTATCTGTGCTTTGAATGTGTGTGAAATAGGAACTATAGGTAATATAATAGTAGAGAGGATTTTAGAATAACGTTGGTAGAATCTGCACTGAATATTGAATGTCGGCTAAAGGTTAGATATATCAGGTCGACTGGTCCTTAGGGGCGGCAAACTAACAGGCGAAATAA
Source organism: Thaumatotibia leucotreta (assembly GCA_025490895.1). NCBI lineage: Eukaryota > Metazoa > Arthropoda > Insecta > Lepidoptera > Tortricidae > Thaumatotibia > Thaumatotibia leucotreta. The sequence continues at coordinate 277,231 of JALPQI010030274.1, read as the reverse complement.
TGTTTTCGTTCTATTCCCTGGTCGTTTTATCTCGTTTGTGGGCTGTCATGGCTGAAACTTGTGTATTTTATGTTGAATACATACCTCCTGAAAGCCTGTCGTACTTTACAAAATATACATTTCGAGAATCTGGCTCTGTCACTCCGATGGCGTCTTCGTTTCAGTGACAAGGACAAATGTTCTAAAATTGAGATTTTCTACATTGTGATTACTTGATTAGTCCTCTGATAAGAGTGCGTAGCCAAGATACTAATTGCTACGCTCAGTAGCGTATCGAAGTTTTTTTATCTCTCTCTGTCGCTTTTTCTTATTAGTGCCACAAAGACTATTGCGTTTCATTCGCGACCGAGTGTTCGGAATCTTGGCTAAGCAACCAGGGGCCTAGTTCTCGAAAGGTTTAATTCGTAATACAAGCGGAAGTCCTTATCTAATTAATAGTGTTAAAAGAGACTTCCACTTGTATTACAAGTTACAAGAGTTCGAGAAACGGGCCCCTGGCCTCTTTCATCATGATGACAGAGTGCTAAAATTGAAAAATATCACTGTTACTGACGTCACAGGCCTCCGTAGGCTATGGCTACTATTGAACGGTCCATGTGGTTGTTTGCCACAAATATAAAATTAATAGTAATAACGTTATTACATTGTTAATAACCTTATTTTTATTTTCCGAAAGTCTTGACCATTGTCACAAGGCTTAGAACATTTTTTTCATCACACTTGCTGTCTAAGCGCGCCATTGCTTGCATGCGTAGCGGGAGTAACAGAAAAGTGAAATTCCCTAGGGATTCATAGAAATGTCAGTACGTAATTTAATAATATTTTGTCTTAAAATTTATTTTTTTATAGCCAAGTGTGATGAAAGACATTGTATGCATCACGGTCGCTAAGCGGAATACCAACTCGAGTCATTAAAAGCTAACACTGTCGTTAGTAATTCCGTACTTACCTCCCTTGATGCACAATGTAATATTGTTAATTCTTGACATGAAGCAGCCTGTGTCGGAATTTCGCTACAACTGTCGTAGTTTTTGTGACGATTGTAATTTTTGAGAAAAAAGAAGTATTTGTTGTTGATTTCTTAAAGTTATTAGGTACTATGTATTTGATGTCGGTGGCAAATCAATACACGCCCCGCGCGATGGTAAGTAGTAACGGTAGTCTAGGGACGCCACAGAAATTATTACAATTGTCGTACCTGTCAAGATGATGAAATAGGGGTCAGGTTGTGAAATAAGTAGCTGCTTAAAAATTTGAGGTCTAAAATGAAATAATAATATGTGAACTATGTGACGATATGTCGTGATTTTTTAAGTATTTATACTATTTATGTAAATTATATTGCATAGTTTTGTTCTGGACTACGAAAAAATAAAATATGGAAGCCGTACCCTACATTGCCTTTCAAAGGCGACCGTGAATTTTAGTTGACAAGTGTCACCCCCTCTTCAATGCATCACGGCAATGAATTTCAAAATCCACCAATAAAAACTAAAACCGCCATTTAGAAATAGTTATGTCAATCAAAGTTTTGATTAGCTACATTCAATAAACATTTGTCAAAGATGTTGCGCCGAAACATGCGCGGTGTTAAAAAAAGCGCTATCGTGCCCATCTTAGCACAATTGAACAATTGTTTTGGGGGCATTTTTGAGCTGGCGTTAGACGTCCAAGTCCATGTTATATTATATAATATGGTCGCAGGTTCTGAAGTAGCATCGCTAATGACATTGCGATTAAATCGCAAACATATTGATTTGCAATTTGCAAGCGAGAGCACATTAGTAGGAGACTTCATCGTCTGCATTCTGCATTCAGTATCAATTAATTAAATTCCATTTAATTGAAGTTCGATTTTGCTATCAATGTAGATGTTCGATACCTACACTTTATACACAGTGTTTCCTGAGTAACTATTTAATACTCTCAGACACACCATACAGGGTGTTAAACACGAGCCACTGAAAACCTTGAACGGGGTGATTTAGTAGGCTATACTGAACAACTTTTACTATGGGGCCTATCACGAAATCTCAAAAAAAAAATCTTTTTCATACATTTTGACCGATCGATCACGTATCACGATATTTTGTATGAAAGAGCCAAAATTTTTTTTTGAGTTTACTGGGTTAGCTCCATAGTAAAAGTTGTTAAAAATATAACCTACCAAATCACCCCTTTCAAGGTTGTCAGTGGCTCTTGTAACACGTTGTATATATAAGTCAAAGTTTTGATGAAAGGAAAACTGGAATCTGTGAAACCCTAAATACAAATTGAAACTTGTAAATAGTTTAATAAACTAAAATAAACTCACGGAGGCAAAACTGGGTTCTCAATAATTGTTATCGTGATTTAGATAAAAAATATTATCTTATACGACCCCCTATACCGTGCATAAAACTATCCCATTACATAATCATACATAATATAAACCCACAATAAAATAAAATAAAACCGACTTTAACCACTTTCTCCAAGATCACATTATCAGTCCCCGACTTGGTGACAACGGGATTCGGGGCCATCTCGGAGTTGTACCCATTCGATAAAAAATAGCACATTACGACACAAGTGCGAAAAACATGAAATCCGAAACGAGTGGTGAATTTCCTTTTTGCACGTGTCTCGTACGACGTTTTTTGCACTTAAAATCTGTCGAATTGGAAACTTCCTCCTTTTTTGACCAACTACAAAAAAAGAAGAGGTGCTCAATTCTACTATTTTTTTAATTAAAGTTGGCAAAAAATACATTAAGATACTATGAATTATACGTACAACAAACTCATAACTACCTACTAAATACTCAAGTCATCTTATTCAGCCATGCCCATAAGGTTTCCAGATTTATGTGCGACTTACGTGAAACAATCCCACAGAATGTCATCAAAAAAGGGTCAACTCATTTTTTTACGACACACATACTAGCGTCATAACACAATCTCATACGTGGAAAGAAAACAATTCGACACGGGAGACCTCTCCCATTCCCAGGACTCAAATCATAATAAAATTCTACACGTTCAACCCGCAAATAAAACAGATGCAAAATATATTGTTTGAAATGCGACCAAATACAAAACATACTAAGCATCTGTCGCCGCCAAGCGTCACGCTTGTCTACTTAATTTCCTTGCGTAGGCAATGACATCAGCGCTTTAAAAACATATTTGAACGCATGCGCGGAAAACAAATCTTAAAGCGTGAAAACCAAATACACTGCTGAAAACAAAGGAATAGTGACTATGTAACGATTTGATTGAAACATTGTACATGCTAATTATTATTATTATATTACTTACCCCGAAATAGGCGAAAAGCGTTTCGTAGGGAGACATGGTCTCTTCGTTCGAGGCGATGGTAAACTGATGGGAGGCTACGGGAAAACGGCACACTGCCAAGTTTGTCTGGCTTTCTATTGAATTATGCCGACGCAGTATTTGGTTTAACGGACCGAGTTATTTTTTTTATGAGTTTAAAATTTCGTTGCACCCGTGTGTTCGAAATAGTTATATAACGAAACTAAGTAGGTACTTACAAAAATAAAGACTTTACCTTCTTTTTGGCTGGAATTAAAATTAAAACAAAAAGCGGCCAAGATCATGTTGGGTCACACTCATTGTAGGCTCCCTTACAATATGTACTCGTATCATACACTTAAAAGCGGGCGAAATGAGCGTTCAGGTTACAGCGCCATCTAACGGAAATTCGGACACTAATTTACATAATTTAAACTGAGCGTGAATAGGTTTTTCAGGAGTAGGTAGTTTTTTTATTGCGTGGACCAATATGAATTATGTATATCTTTTTATAATGACTTTATGGAAGAAACGAAATGGAGTATACCCATGAAAAGCAAGGAAAACTACAGATCGTAGTGGAGGTTCAATCACAAAGAGGATTTCATTATTAGGTAAATCAATAATCTATAATCAAATAATTATAGCAATTGATTGAATGGCTTAGTTAATCAATATAGGTACCATTATTATGCCACACTAATTTTAATATACGACAGCGTCAAATATTTTAAGTGGCATCTTGGTAATGGCACTTACGTTTGTGGCTGAAAACGAGAGAGAACCCCTCATCCGCACATACGGCAGTATAGTATATGCTCCCCAGGTGGGCGGGATCATGAATAACATGTGGACCTTGATACCACATGACATTAACTTTTTGCGAGTACTTAGCTTGGTCTAGTAAAACCCACCTAACTAGATCTTTCCTGACTTAGGAACCAATAGTTTTACTCTCTATGATAGTTTTTATGTCAGCAAGTTGTGTCATTCACATGACATGAACAATTGACCACATAGGTACAGTCAGGGGCATAAATATATATACGATTTTAAACCTCATTGCTCCAGATATAAGTAAAAAAGTGTACAGATATTTTTGTCCTTGACTACTAACTGCTCTGCATTCAGTGTATTTTTTTGTGAAAATTGTCAAGGATTATACCAAGGCATATTATAACAACTGGTTCATATTTTTGTATGATTACCTTAAAAGTTAGAGAAAGGGGTCATTTTCACCGGTGGCACACTGATTCATAGACAGAAGTTTCATAGAATTTCGTTTCACAGAAATTTGTTCATATATTATTTGGATCATATACTTTCTGTTCCAATATTATTGTTTCATAGACTATTCAATTGCTTAAAACATATTTCACAGACATTCAGTTCCATGTATATTGCTATCTAACTTTTTTACTTTACAAAGTAACCAAACACTAGAATTACATTTCATGTATTTTTGTTTTGTAGGCACTGATTTCATAGATTGTTGTTTTATAGTTACTAGTTTATATAATATTTAGTTCCACAATTTACTTTATTGCATAATGATATTCTTACCTAATGAGTCATATTTCATGTATTTTTGTTTCGTAGACATTGCTTCGCCCTCCCTCTAAAAAAAAACCAAACTGGTACCAAAAAAGTAGGTAGGTTGTAAGCAATGTAAGTTAGGTTAGGTTAGTTAGCCTTTCAATCCGTTCTATCCTCGAAACCTAACCAACCCAAGTAATAAATCAGGGTAAAACCGACTTGGATTGGTTAGGTTTCGAGCGTAGTTTCCCGGAAAATAAAATACCTACTTACTTTTAATTAATTGTTTAAGTATCGTCATTCTTGCGAAACCGAAAAAGGGGGGACGGGGGGCGTAGCCCCCCACAAGGGGGGCTCGGGGAGCCCCCCGCATTAAAACATAACACGTTTGTACCTCCCCTACTCTAACCTGGATAGGTTCGTTAGCGGGGCTTCGTCGACCGGTTCCCAGGTCTAAATAGCAGCTGACTAAAATTCTTTGGACAAAGGTATTTCTTTTGTATTTGTATAATGGTATGTAATGATAATTCTATAGTTTAATTATGACTGAATAAAAAATATTAAGTTTGATATAATGATAAACAACATTCTATGAATATTCAGTTTTTGAAACAAATGTTATAGACACTATTTAAATACTATAGGAATTAATAATATTTGATTGAATACGCTATGAAATGAAATTCTAAGAAGTACATATCTGAACAATAAAAAATATACAAAACCAGATTATACAATGTAAGAGCTCTGAAAAATTATCCTTCTATGAAATGAAAATACGAGAAACATTTTCTATGAACCAATATTCTGCGAAAATTTTGTCTATGAAACAACGTACAATCCATTTTCACCACTGGAGGGATCGGAAGATATTTATAAAAATAATTAAACGGTTGAACTCGTGTGTTTAGTCACTACGCACGACATGTTTCGGAGAGCCTAGGTCTCCATTATCGAACACTGAACCCTAAGGCCCTGGTTTTTCTGACCGACGCGTGTCCGTCGCCGACGACGTTTGAATGTTTTGTTCGCGAATGTTTGAGGGTGGTTTCTCTGACACGTCGTCGGTTACCCGCTGCCGGCGACGTTTCAGACGTTCAGACACGCGTCGGTCGGAAAAACCAGGGCCTAACGCGTTGCGCGGTACGTACACGTTTAATTATATTTATAGGTATTATGTCTCACGATAATTTAAATTCAAGTATCGGAAAATATTTATTGTTACTACATACTACTATGGGATGAAATGTTGTAGTAGGTAGTTGCACAATATTTTATTTTTGGTGATTGAAATAGACTACCCCCCTTATTTGTAAACGTCTGCTTACTTAACAAGCCGCTAATAATTGTTTATCCCTTTCGGACTTAATAATGTGTCCATAAGGGCAAAAGGGAATGAATAAGGGGGTACATACATTATGAAGCCTTAGAGCTCTCGTACACGTGTAAATTCTTACGTAAGCTATAGGGACGGAGCTACACTAAGAAATAAGAGGTGAATATCACTATCTCATTCCTTAGTATAGCCCGTCCCTATAACTTACGAAAAAACTTACGTACACCTGTAAGTTTTTTTTACAGCGGCTTGCCTTACAGTTATTAGCTTACTACGAAAACGAAAAAAGGTACGTATTTCTGAACCAGCCGCGTGATTTAAAAAATGAATAAAGATCACGATTCCTTTTCAATCAACTTCAAAGGAAAGCAAGTTATTAAAAATATAAGTCATACTAGTTTCTTAGTAAAAGCTTAAGGTTATAAATAACAAGTTGTCAGAGCCAGCTGGCGCTGGGACTGCTCTAAAAGGCACATGTACTTTAGTCCCTTCTGGAAATTTATGAAAACGTTAACTTTACTTGAATTTTACGTATAATAAAGTAGGTAAAATAAGTACATAACATGTGTTTTGCTTTTAATGTTTATCACAAAAGGAAGCCTGTGAGATTTTTTTTTGCATTATCAAACATATTCAACCCATGAAGTTTGAGCGTCAGTGTACAATTTGTGACACCTATTTCTGAGTTAATTACATTATTGTTAATTATAACTTATGAAAGTAATTATCAAGTTGGAAAACGGGGTAGCACGTGACAAATATGATCTTAGCTGTCAGGTAATGTGATTCAGTGTTACATCTTAAATTAATTCGTGTACCTACATATAAAACATTCAAATCAAAAGGGCAAATCTTTTTACGAGGGTTAGTATTATATCTCTCAGTACATTTAGAAAAACTATAATTACTATAAAAAGTCAATGCATTCAAATTATTCTGCCCGCCATCACCGTGTAATTTAATAAACTCGAGCATAGCGAATTAAGACTGCGATGTAACGGCGAAGAAATGGTGCCAGCAAATACACTCGACCAATTGCAAACCTAGGCCACTCTAGGACCTTGTCAAAATAACAAGTAGTAAGGTGTTTCTTACAATTTGATTTGAAGCATAACTGTGACATAGTTCCTGCGTGGCCTAGGGTTCCAATTTGGTTGACTGCACGGTAGAATGCCACAAGGGATAATTTTTGACATAGGATACGTTAGTTAAGTAGGATAGTTAGATTTTTATGTACATAAGTTGAACACAACAAAGTAATTGGAAGATAATTTATTCATTCCTACGTTTCTTACGACTCACATTCAATTACATTCAGTACAAGTATTTCGCGCCTGATATAGGACATGTCTCGTGTATTCTAAATATAATGTTACCATGAATTTGCTGTGACAGCATCCAGGCTTTGCGAGCTTATCTTGTATTTCCACACCGGCCTACTCAGGCCAAGAAACGTGTACGTATTGTAGGTATTTCTCGTATTTGCACGCAACAAGAACTGGCGGAAAATAAATCTTGAATAATTTCAGATATTTTGCCATTTTTGTTTAGGATCGGAATAGTAATTTGATCTGGAAACATATTTTGAGTTTGGCGCTCCATCAGTGGTCTCTCCATTTCAAACGTTCAATTAGGCATTTTGGATTATCTTATTCAAAATCAGCTGTCAATAGGTATTTCGTATTTGCAAATTAATACTGTATAGTATCAACCTAATTTTGTCCTAGTTCTTATTGCGAAAATTGCGAAGTTCGATTGATTGGACGTATTAAAATCGACATCACAAACTGAAGTCCTCCCAAGTTCTTACCGGTTTGTCTCGGTTTGGTGGTATAGGGTTAGAGCCGGAAGTAAAATTAATTTTATGTGTAACTTAGACCATTCAAAAGAGTTTTTTGCCATTATTCAAATTGAATAAAGAAGGCTTTTGACTTTGATTCAATACAGAAATAAAAATACTTGAATAAAAAAAATTGTTTCATAATTTTAGCAGCGTCTTGATGAGATTGCAGTCAAACGAAAGTACCTAAATTATGATTAGGTACATAATATATAAATTATGTAGAATTTGATCCCGTACGGTTCTTTGAACTTTAGTTAGTTATCTTTAATTGTAGTAACTAATATACATACGTATTAATTTTAGCAACGAATTAGCTCAATAGTAATTGCCTAGTCACCTAAGTACCTAATTTATATCGTATTTTGATGCGAAATAATGTAAATGTTAATGCCTAATGAGTTTTCTGATTAAATAAATTAAAATATGCACACTATGTAAATAAATCAAAACACACTATTACTTTTCAATACCAAACATGCAACTACCAAAATCAATTAAAATAGGATTTCGGTTACCTATATATTTATTAAACATATGTAACACTGTCCATAGTATACAACTTTTCTTATAAATTTAATTATTTTTTAATAAAATAATGTTCACGGGCTGTTTGAACTCTGTATCTAATTTAAGTCGGTACACGGTTTCAATAAAAACCTACATGATGATCACACATTGCATAAGGTAGTTTTACAGGTAATCTAATTATTTGTCAAATGTTAAGATAATATAATAATAATAGGTAATATTAAAGGATAATAAAATAAGTAAAAAATGTTTTAAGTTAAACGGTTTTTATTGCACCAAAAACTAGAAAATAAAAATTAGTTATAACTAACCGTAGATGCTACTTTCTGTAGATTACTCACGTGAAACTATTATCACTGTAGTCTTCCTGAGTCGGATGCTGAAAGCCACGTTTAGCCTCTATGTCAGTGGATTAAGCGTTACGTAATCGGAAACTTTTACCAAACTAAAATAAAAACGTGGGGCGTACGCAATTGTGATTAAGTCACTATATATAATCACAATATATTTAGGAACACACATAGAAATGAAGACAGCAATAGTGTTTTAAGTTTTGTTCTGGCCTTGATAAAAGCTATTTACCTCTGTAGAAGTGATTGAACAGATGGATGATTAATTGCAAAATTAAAGCTACAATTACGTATTTTGAACTTGTATGTTTCTTTATAATAACGCCCCACGTTTTTATTTTAGTTTGGTAAAAGTTTCCGATTACGTAACGCTTAATCCACTGACATAGAGACTAAACGTGGCTTTCAGCATCCGACTCAGGAAGACTACAGTGATAATAGTTTCACGTGAGTAATCTACAGAAAGTAGCATCTACGGTTAGTTATAACTAATTTTTATTTTCTAGTTTTTGGTGCAATAAAAACCGTTTAACTTAAAACATTTTTTACTTATTTTATTTTCAAGTTTTTAGTGCAATTGTTAAGTTAATTTCCGATATTATACCTACTTATTCTAGCTCAAAGATGTTGTTTGTAATATGTAACACAATTATGCATGCTAAGTAGCGTTTATACTCTACTTAGAATGCATTCATCACGAATCACGACACATACGTAATGGACATTATTTTATGTGTAACGGGAGGCGAATCCCTGCTGAATAGATATTTTTAGAAACCCGACACTAAAAAAATGTTATTAAATATCTCGATCGACAAATGAAAACCAAAGGCTGGGCGTGGTTAATGTAAGCTTGAATGCCCGAAGTGTCTCAAATGGACGTGTTATTCATACAATAAATAATACCTAAATAAGTACCTAAGATAACAGAGATCTGACAAAAAGTATATATATCGATCAATTTGGTTTACTGAAAAAATCAAGTTAAAATTTTTATATTGTACACATTGTACAAGTCGAATTTCGGGACTATAAAATATAAACTCATTATCTCAGTCGACCTACCGGAGGACCGCAGGTCAGACGGAAAGTCCGACGCGAACCGAGGGCCATAAGGGTCAATCCATGCAATATATCAACCGGAGGGCCATAGGCCCAACGGCACTATGGCACGCATTACGTGAATCCGAGAGACTCACACTCTCTGTCTATCAACTGGAGGACCGCAGGTCCAAGTGAACGTCCTACGCAAACCACCTACGCTGTCAGCCTATCAACCGGAGGGCCGCAAGCCCGACGGCACGCCCTACGCGAACCCGAGGGATATACTCATACTCTCAGTCTCATCAACCGGATGACTGCAGGTCCAACGGCACGCCCTACGCGAACCACTCACGCTGTCACTCTATCAGCTGGAGGGCCGCAGGCCCGACGGCTCGCCCTACACGAATCACTCACGCTGTCACTCTATCAGCTGGAGGGCCGCAGGCCCGACGGCCCGCCCTACGCAAACCACTTACGCTGTGAGTCTATCAGCTGGAGGGCCGCAGGCCTGACGGCTCGCCCTACGCGAACCACTCACGCTGTCACTCTATCAGCTGGAGGGCCGCAGGCCCGACGGCTCTCCCTACGCGATCCACTCACGCTGTCACTCTATCAGCTGGAGGGCCGCAGGCCCGACAGCTCGCCGTATACGAATCACTCACGCTGTTACTCTATCAGCTGGAGGGCCGCAGGCCCGACGGCCCGTCCTACGCAAACCACTTACGCTGTGAGTCTATCAGCCGTAGGGCCGCAGGCCTGATGGCTCACCCTACGCGAACCACTCACGCTGTCACTCTATCAGCTGGAGGGCCGCAGGCCCGACGGCTCCCTTCACGCGATCCACTCACGCTGTCACTCTATCAGCTGGAGGGCCGGAGGCCTGACGGCTCGCCGTACACGAATCACTCACGTTGTCACTCTATCAGCTGGAGGGCCGCAGGCCCGACGGCCCGCCCTACGCGAACCACTTACGCCGTGAGTCTATCAGCCGGAGGGCCGCAGGCCTGACGGCTCGCCCTACGCGAACCACTCATGATGTCACTCTATCAGCTGGAGAGCCGCAGGCCCGACGGCTCGCCCTACGCGATCCACTCACCCTGTTAGCACCCTATCAGCCGTGACCCTATGAGTCTATCAGCCGGAGGGCCGCAATAATGACATACGGTACTAAGCCGTGGTTACAATGGACCTCATAAGAAGGCTCAAAGTCACCCAAAGGGCAATGGAGAGGCCTATGCTAAGAGTCTCTCTGCGAGATCGGATTAGGAATGAGACCATCCGCAGTAGAACCAAAGTTACCGATACTCTTCGAATCGCTAAACTAAAGTGGGCGGGGCTCGTCGCGCGTGGAACCGATGGCCGTTGGGGCGGTAAAGTCCTCGAGTGGCGGTCACGTGCCGGAAGGCGCAGCATGGGTAGGCCCGCCACAAGGTGGACTCATGACCTGATGAAGGTTGCTGGATGCGGGTGGCACAGAGCCGGTCCTTGTAGCAATCTTTGGGGGAGGCCTATATTCACCAGTAAACGTCTTTCGGCTGATATGATGATGATGATGATAATTAAATCCGTGTGTTTCTACCAAATATCTAAAGCAGTACTCCAAAATCTACATATCGCTAAACCTAGCGGTTGTGGCAGGCAGTAGCACTGGAGTATCAGATTTGAGGAGTTGGACGTTAGTAGTCACGCATTCGCATGTTTCTACTTAATATCTAAAGAACTTCTTTAAAATCAAGATATCGATAAAACATAAACCTTGCGGTTATTGTAGGCAGTACTGCAGCATCAGGAGTGAGGAGTTGGAAGCCAAGATGAGGCTGTTAGTATTTGATTATGCCAAACATTCTATACTTTCATTTTCACGTGTCTAACTCTCTCGGTTAAGGTAAGCAGTACGTCTGCAGCATCAGGCTTTGAGGATACAAGGATACAAATATTATAATATTGCATTGTCATGGGGACCTGATAAGAGTTCCAAATTTTATTGATTTCGGTGCAGTAGAAGTGGTCGAAAAATCGATCACAAGATTTGAAGCATCGACGACAGTTGATACGCGGTGAAGTTAATAAAAACCGTTTAAAAACTGGGCGAACACTCAAAAGCACGACTTCATTCAAGTGATGTTTACTTGTTTATTCTTCGAATTTCAACAGCCAAAAGAGACAGAATTAAATAAAACCAAGCTTATATAACCTTTGCGAATGGCTAATTGTAGCTGAACGAATGATTGACTAACGCCGTGTTTAGACGATGATTGACTTGTACATCTACAAATATTGGTTCAAATGATTTACTAATTTAACAAAAATAACACCGGCGCTGAGTGACATCAATCAAGATATTTGTTATATTTTAAATTAAATTGTACTACACTTTTCTTATAACTAACAGTAATAAATGGTTTTGTGTAGGTTTCGTAATTATAATATTTATTTACAAGTGCTTGTTACTAGCTAAGTTGCTGGCAATCATGGTATAGCATAAATATAATTATAGATATTATATCGAACACGTGATTTGCATATTAATTTTGTGTAAGATTGCCAATTTATTTATTATTATTTTATCTCTGTGGTATGATATAATTATTAGGTATAACCAATAAAATTACCAAATAATTTGGTTGCGTTCAAAGAACTTATTGAAATAACTGCATATCACCGATTTTGCCCTAACCCGTTACTTTACGTATAGTAAGAAAGTGAAGGAGCGAGAATTACTTTTTACGCGACTGCACGTGTATCATATCAACCTATATTACTTTTCTTAGAAAACGGCAACGAGATAAAGTTAGTCATAAATCGCTTTGACGTACCTACTTGAAATTGAGAAACTGCATATTCCAGTATATATATTTCTCATCTTTGTATAATATAATATAAGTAATCGCTTACCTATTATTGTGAGAAGTGTGTTTTTCGTTAATTTTGATCGTTTATTGTGAAAAATGTGTTTTTCAATCATTTTGACTGACTGTAACGTCGTTTCAGCCTATATTTATAACATAAGTGTATTTTTCTAAGTCTGTTAAGTGTGCATAGAAAATAAAAAAATAATTATATTATAAATATTAGATGTCGTATACCAAAGAAAAACGACCAAGATCACCTAATGTCCGAGGTGGGGATAACTATATTGGGTGGGGGTGATAATTATATTGTTACCTATATCAAAACTCTAATACCAAGTGAGCATGCCAAGATTTCACGTCAAAAATGTAAGAAAATTATCAGCGGCTACAATACGGTTACAAATGAAATATGCTTTCTAATGAGCTGCAAATATGTATTTCAATTGGATGTACAAGTACGTCAAGTACATATTATAACATACATAAATATACCTTTTCCTGAACGCGTGGGAGAACTGGTAGATGAGATATGATATTCAGTCAAATATTTGCCTTAATATCGCTACTCGTAGGGAAAATATGCTTTCTTAAGTCAAGAAAATTGTTTATCGCGTTCAACACAATCGAGCGGATAGAACGCAGCGTTTTAGCCGCATGTAGCGTTGGTAGTCTAGCGATTAAGGCACTGGGGTCTATTTCTCGAAAGCTTGTAACTTGTAATACAAGCGGAAGTCCTTATCTCATTCTTCTTCTTCTTCGTCAGCGTATGTTCGCCCACCGTTGGGCATAGGCCTCTTCAACTTGCTTCCACAGAGCACGATTGCTTGTTTCCCTCTTCCGAACTGACCTTGCTGTCTCTCTTATGCCATCGGACCATCGGGCTGGTGATCTGATGGCATAACCGTCTTATAATGTCATCCAATATTTCTAATTTATATAGTGTTAAGTAGTGTGACTACTGGGGAAAATATAAAAAGCACAAATCAATTCATTTTTAATAAATTATTTGATCTGAGATTTCACAATTACTTCAATATGCAATATTGAAATAAAATTAAGTTGTTATAAATGTTAACGTTATTTTGAATGTCTATCATAATATATCTTTTGAAGTTACATTTTATTCATGTTCAATATAATAACATGGCATGTCCAATTAGCGTATAATTAATATAATTTTATTAATAAAACGCTCGTGTATATACTAAAAACGCAAAAGCTTGTTAACAAGTTAGACATTTTAATATCGTTGTCAGTGTGATATTACATTCTTCATAGGTATTTTATTGACGAAACCTCATAACTTGAAATAATATTGAACCTCTTACATCGACATGCAATAAAAAGTATAATGATTTTGCTTTAAATGTTTAAGCTAACATGATAGTCCTTTACATTACTAGTATGACTTCATCATCATCATCTCACCCATAAGACGTCCACTGCTGATCATAGGCCTCCCCTCTGGACCTCCACATGTACCGGTTAGATACGACCTGCATCCAGCGTGTCCCAGCGACCATCATAAGGTCGTCTGTCCATCTTGTGGGTGGACGTCCTACGCTGCGTTTGCCTAGCCGTGGTCTCCACTCGAGCACTTTTCGACCCCATCGACCATCTGCTCTGCGTGCAATTGCCACTTCAGCTAGTTTGACTTTAAATGGAATATTTACCTATTTCGAAGTAATACTCAAAAAACGTTATATAACACTAATAGGTACCTACTCAAAAAACGATGACGGTATGGAAACTCAGTGACATATCGTATCCGTAACGTTTTTTGCCGCATGCGCCCCATGTCCCCCACACTGCTGCTCAAAATACGCAGATGGTACGGAGCGCATATCAATATTTACCAAATTAATTATTTGCAAACTTTCATTTGGCTGAATTTTTATTTACCAAATAGGTTGGGTTGGTAATGTTGGAATGTAATTTTCAATTTTCAATAGCGAATCTTTTTATATTGTAGTTATTTGAGTTGCTATAGAACTATGATACAGGATTTGAAGATTTTGATTCGTGTAAAAATATACTCCCTTTGTATTATTTGATAATGGTTTTTATAATATGCCCAAAATAATCTGCGAAACATTAGAGTTGGCAACTGATCTATCGGCAAAATGTCTTTCGGCGATAATTTTGAGATCGGAATACGATACATTACATGACGTGCCCAATTATTGTGTGAAAAACATTTCCAATAAACAAATAATGTACAGTTATACCCCGCTTTACGCGAGTGATGCGCTCCAGAGAAAATCGCGTAAAGCGAATTTCGCGTATATCGGGGACTAATAATAAAGTAAGAAATCAAGCATATTCGTTATTTTTGCGTATTTGTAGTGAACTTGTTTTTCATCACACTTGCTGTCTAAGCGCGCCATTGCTTGCACGCGTAGCGGGAGTAATAGAAAAGTGAAATTCCCTAGGGAGTAATAGAAATGTCAGTACGTCATTTAATAATATTATGTCTTCAAACTTATTTTTTAGTTGGCAAGTGTGATGAAAAACATTGTATGCAGCACGGTCGGTAAGCGGAATACTAACTCGAGTCATAAAAGCCCTCCGCCTAACGGCGTCGGGCTTCTAACACTCTCGTTAGTAATTCCGTACTTACCTCCCTTGATGCACAATGTACTAATACATAAAACACTAAAATAACGTAATAATACTTATTGTTAGAAGGTAAAATGATAATATCCGAGGTGGTGCAATATGTCGCGCGCAAGATAAAAACCAACCAGATATCAATTTTAGTTACTAATTTGTCAAAAAGCGCGTTATACTGCCGTGCAATTCCTAAACCACAGTAACTACCAAAAGTCGATTTTGAGATAATAGCAAAAAACAGTTTTAAAGTAATATATTTTCCAAGATTTGATAGTTATTGAGATTTTTGTTTGCCCAAAGTGAAGTATTAAAATCGTACTATATGATAAATTAAAAAATACGTGCTTCTGCATTTTCTAAAATTAAACATGTGTTTTTTTCGAAATTCTGTGTTTGTACTGCTCTTTCAAAAACAGGAAAAAATATAACAATTACTAATTAATACACAGTAAAATGACCACTTACTGCACAAATTTTGCGTGTTTTTTAGAGAAAGGCGGCATTTTACAGGTTAAACTGCAGTAAAAGGGACTACTGTACTGTAATTTAACTAGTATTTTGATTGAATTTTCGTGCTACGAACTTCATTCACAGCAGTAAAATATAGTTTTTTTTTTAATAAAGTAATTAAAATACAACAAAACTTTGTAACAGCATTACATGATTTTATTCCTAAGAAATTCAAACGCGCTTATCAAGTTTCATGCTAATTTGAGACACAGAAGGAAGTAAAAAACGATTTAAAAGTTACTTGGAAAATGCAGTTTATTTAGGGATTTGTTGTCAATAATACAAAAAATAGACAAAAATTAAGGTTTATTACCACATTTTCTTAAGCAATTAAATAACAATCTACTTTAGGTACCAGTATCGGTTGTAATCCTAGCAAATGGCACATTATATTTAGCCTTACATTGATTTCAATGAGTGAGGTCACGACTGATTATGGCGTAGCACTTCTACGATTAATTTTAATAAATATAATTTCTTACGTATTCGTGTCAGTTATAAATCAAAAAGTCTTTAGAATACTGTATATTATAATACAAATCCCCATTAAAAGAATAAATTGTCTTTAATTATGACCTATTACTACACAATACGTAGTACCTACTCCGCTCCTGGAGTATATTTATGTATGACACATTATAGGTTTTTTTATGTTTTTTTGGAGAAAACTAGGAAACAAATTGGCTTCTTTAAAGCACCCTGTTAATAATATTAATAAATGAAACCTCTTTAGTCATAATTCTAGAACCGCCGGCCGGTTTGTGGAGGCCTAATAAGGCCATTACAAACAGTGCTTAAACAAACATCTTGATAGGATATTACATAGGGGATGATTATTTAGAAAATAAATTATAATGTTCTTTTTTGTTCGGTAAATGTTTTTTTTTTTTTATTTCTAATGAAAGTTAATTGTTTTGATGTTAATTAACGTCCCTTAAATATCCGTGGCTAATTTAATAATATCATATTTATTTTATGTAGCATTTCATTAAAGAAATGATTTAGAATTTACTTTTATATTTTATGTTTAGCTTTGAATTTAAACTAATATAAAGAAATTTGTTAAATGCATCCGGAATTACCGTATAAGAAACTTAAATCAAAAAGTATGTAGCAATCTTATCGAATCCCAAAACAGGTAAATACAATTGAATCAGATCTGATTCAATTAATTACTTAAAAATAGCTAGCGTGGCTGAGTAGGTAAATACAAATTTCTAAATACTCGATTATTGACCGGTATTGGCGGTATTCGTATAATTCATATGTATTTTCTCAAACTTGCTACGGAATGTTGATGTTACTTACTTTAAATGAAACCCGGAAATACTATGTATCCGGTGTCATATGCTAAGATGATATGTAAAGAGATTTCATGTATTTATTTCACACCTAGGACTGCAAACAAACTGTCTTTTGTTTTGAAACGTCAAATTGTGACACTAGGTCTTAACATTCAGCCACAGAAAAAAAAAAATAACCTAAGAATTTAATGTCTATACCACCGGGTAAAAGGATACCTCAAACTGATTAAAAAAAAAGTTAGGCGCGAATGTTTTTTTTAATGTTTTACGATACTGTACTATTGATTTATTTACAAATTGAATAGTATGGTTCGCCGAAATCAGTTCGTTTTATTTCATGGCAAGTTTGAGAAAAGCACTATACAAATCTCGGCGAGAAACAGGGTTACAGGCCGCGTATCCCTATCTGGCCTCAGTTCCTTCGGCCAGATATATCTATTTGGCCTGTAGCCCTTCGTTTCCCGTCCTCTATAGTAATGTACTATTACTCTACTACTCTATCTACTTTATACGTTACGGCGAGGTACCGCAATCAAGAATAAATGTAAGTAACAATTTATTATGACATAACGATGATATTTGTTGGCAAGGCATTGCTTAATAAGATGATACCGCCGCCTAAGAACCATAACTCGCATAGCAAAATTAAATGTGTGCAAACTAAAGAGAAGGTTATTTTTTTATCTTTTAAGAACCTAATAATTAGCTAACAATACCTTTATGTGTTTAACTATATAAGTTTTTATTCGGTTATCAACAGACGACACCTTGGTGGTTTTAAATTGTAAACAGGTCTAGAATTATTTTAGTACCTTAAACAGGATGTTCTAAGGATATCACTATAAGCCCTCTTCAAGGACCGTCTGAGATGGACATACTCGTAACTCAAATTTGCCACTTAAAATAAACGTCTAAATGCAGTTAAAATTGTCAAATAACATAAAAATACTACCTAAACTGCAGCCTCTTGGGGTGCTACTGTCCTTTAGCTAGTATTATTGCTATTGAAAGTAATACAACATACAGCATAATGTGTACATTAATGAACTTGTTACTGCAGTTTAGATGGCAATACGATACTTATTTGACCAGTAGCGTACCACTTTAAATATCGTTATTTTATTCCTACTGC
Source organism: Thaumatotibia leucotreta (assembly GCA_025490895.1). NCBI lineage: Eukaryota > Metazoa > Arthropoda > Insecta > Lepidoptera > Tortricidae > Thaumatotibia > Thaumatotibia leucotreta. The sequence goes on along the minus strand of JALPQI010030274.1, from coordinate 258,887 downwards.
GTCTTAACTAGTAATTATGCTTATTAATCTATGAAACTAGCAACGCAGTACAACACTTTTAGCATAAAAATTGTATACTGTATTTTAATTAGTTTCTTTATAACCGAGATACTATGAGTTTACATGCTAAAAATCATGATAATCTACACCTGTACTGCGTTTTAGTCAGTATCAGCCCAAAAACCGTAGCTGTAGACCATTTTACTGCGTTTTATATTGCATTATGCAGGAAAAACTAGTTACTTACTGCTTTTGGGGTTTCGAGTTTCCATGTTCCAGTTTTCCAAATTAAAAACCGATCGATTGGGATTATGCATTTTGATTTGCTGATTATAGATCACCAATAAACCAAAAATCGGAAAATTGGCAGTTACTGTGGTTTAGGAATTGCACGGCAGTATAGCGAATCCGCGTTAAGCGGGGTCGCGTAAAGTGAAGTATTGCTGTAAACAAATTTCTAGCCTCCAATACTAAACGACAGTACATGCAATCGACATACGCCCGTGTTACACACACACACGCACAAAGATTAAATCAGCCACCTATCCGCAATTTCCTAGTTTTGTGGGTTCCGCATAGTCATTTAACTTGCATGAGTTAAACCATCGTGTCATGCGGCAAGCTCGAAACTGTTCCAGTGAATTGATTCTAACACGAGTTTCCAGCATAAATTAAATTTTGAGTTTTCAACCAATGTTGTGAAATTATTTCGAGTTGGCTTACTGTGCAACGTTTTCAGTCAATAAATATTCCTTCGGGTTTATCTAAAACTTCAAACTAGCTCTAACTTCAATGCTACTTCATGGTTGATACCGAAGTGATCCTGCTAAATTATAGTTTAAAGAATATAAAATGTGCTAAATTGATAAAATTGTATATCGTGCATGTGCTGTAAACATGAAAAGACGAATGAAATAAAATGATCGAGCCAAAGGCGAGTGCTAAAATTCAACGCGAATTCGTATTCCTTATATCACTCGTGGCTCACACAATGTTTTTCGTCACACTTGTGAGGGAAATAAAACTGAACATGTGAGAAACAAAGTACCTATGTACCAGGCAAGGCTGCGCAGGCTGCTGCCCAGTTACGTCGATAATATCATTTTTATTACAATAATTTGTACGTTAGGATGTTGGATAAGGACAAAGCCAGTAAGTTCAGTTAAGAAAACCGAGTCACATGCAGTCGACTACAGATATATCGGAGCGGACAGGGTGCTCACAAATATCTGGGCAAGCCTCTATCGCTAGAGCTCTAGCGCTTGAGTGCATTTTTCAGATATTATTGAGCTCCGTAACCACTCCTATATATCTGATATTTCGGACTTTGTTCCAGTGACAACTAATACGAAAGTCACTAGCAACCTCATGTTGTTGTCACTATGACAAAGTACGTAGTATCTGCGAACGGTCTCAAAGCGAAGAGTCTCTTGAGCCTCATGAGGCTCTCGCAAAGTGGTTGGATCAAGGGTCAGATGTAAAGGGCAGTAATCCTGGACACGGCACGAATAGTCCGGTGGTTCCTCCCCCTGTAACTACTGGCAGCTTGAACCCAGTCCGCTCCGCGCTGAAAGCAATATCAATATCGGTACAGAAAAAAATGTGGCTATAGTGTAAAATAAAAATACGCTAGACGAAACAAAGCCAGTACGCAAAATAAAATTTTAGGTACTCATACTGAGTACCTAAATTTTTACCGGGGTTGAGTATTTTATTGGATCCAGCTTTGTTGCTTAATTTTTAAAAGCCAATCTTTTGATATTGTAGTTATTTGAGTTGCTATAGAACTGTGATACAGGATTTGAAGATTTTGATCTGTTTTAAAATATACTCCCTTTGCATTATTTGTAAATGTTTTTTTCACTCATGCAACAAAAATAAATTTTATATACGAGTATGCATCGCATTCTGCCACTTTGAGCTTCAAATAAAATCAGTAATCTACGATGCCAAAGTATTATGTATACCTCTTAAAACATTGTAATCAGCTAAACGTTTCCGAAACGCTTACTGTTGTTCGTATTTATAAAACTGCAATATTGCATTTTACGGAAAATGAAGGAAGGAAACTTTATATAATTATTAAATATATAAAAGTGACTCAAAAAGTTCTTGGAGATTAATCAATTTCGAACAAAATAAAACATTCTTAATACAACAAGAAGTATGATAAAGATAAAAATAAATATCTTTATCTTTATGGAAAAGGTTAAGTTTATTTTTTTATAGTAATGATGTCAAGCACTCATTTTTCACCCAGTATAATCTGCTATTACATTGTATTACCCGAACAAGTAACGTTCCAACAGGGATTCCATTGTAGTCTAATCCAAATACCATCAACGAATGCTAACTGAACACGCTCCAATCTCCCTTACGTTGTCGACACCAGATATTTAAAATTACTAGCTAACGCATGTGCAGTACTGCATATGTCAATAGCAAGACAACGTATATGCTATAAGCAAATATTGTATACACCGTTTAAAAAAATATGTGTGTATTTCCTAAACAATTGATGTATACCCAAACTTGTAAAAGTAAATTACGATACAACTGCGAAATAAAATAAGATTGAATCGAGTGGCAATAAATTAAACTTTTTTAAATCGACATAGTTACTAATTTCCCTATGGCACGTGTATCGCTAGAAACATGCTGAGATGAGGCCATTTCGTACTATACGCTTTTTATTTGCATTTTTTTTCGCGTCTGTATATTGTAATTTTTGTGTATGTTACTTTTGATTTAATGAAAAATATTTAATGTAAATCTGATAATATATGTTTCTTTAAAGTAATTGAATTTAAATTCATAAAATATTTATTTTAAATACGATTCTTCTGATCTAAAGATTTTCAGTGACAGTCTGTGTAATTGCAATTATATTAATCGTTAAAATATGTTTTGGTCATAATGTGATATGAGATTGTAATTATAATGTCTTTTATTTTCTCTAAATATTAGAAGAGGTCGTTGAACATACAGTTTATCTATTTTATTATGTTTCACGCCTGCATCATTTTACTTATAGGATCAACTCAAAATTTTAAACATTTTGGCTGGTTGGATTCCGAAGACTATTTGGCCTCTAATGCAAAGGAAATTATCTAGCTTTTGTACCTTTTTGGTATAGACCCCTAAAAATATATTGTATTATGTGACATGCATGACATACGTAGTCTGGTCACTCGATATCTGTGATCACTGACTGTATCTCAAGTGAATTTATGCGTGACAGCTAAAAAGGAAGTATACCATTCTGGAGTCATCTTAAATGAATCAAGGATGAGGATGAAATGTGACCAAAGGTTCCTATTCAATTTATTTAAGGGATTTTCGCTGTTCGAGTTGTCCTCATAATATATGAGATGGAGTTAGATAGGTAGTATGTTTCCTTATTTGAACGACGAAAAATATTGTGTTATTAGAACTGTAGAAACATTAATGCGGATGTAATACAACACCCTATCCCATATTGTTCACAAATTGACATGCAAACAAAGGATCATAGACAATAGGCGGTAAGTAAATTATTATTAAATGCTTTTAGTAATTTTAGTTGTTGTTGTGGTCCTAATTCCGTATTCTTTGTCATGCGACAAATAAAGCATTCATTTTAAATTACTGAATGCAAAACTAGCAACAGTGATGTAACATAAATCGATTTGTGAGCGGTTTGCCAAATTAAATGTCTAAGCCCCTTTGGGCCAGCGACACAGCGGGATGTTTTTACTAAACCGCTCACATGACATTTTATGCCTTGACTTCTCACACTGCCTCACAATAAACGCACTTTTCCAGAAACCGATTTTTTCCATGAGCACTAGTTGTACAGCGACGAATCGTCCTGTTGGTTTCCTGGCATCTGATCAAAGCTGACGAATACCCGCCAGGGTTCCCGGAAGGTAAAGCGTCAATTAGCAGTATATCTCGCTCTGTGACATGTGAACTTTAATGCTGTCGTAGAAATTCAAGTTTGTATAGGACAGAAGGTCCTACGCCGCGTTATTAGACGGACTAAATTCAAGTTTGTATAGGACTGATGTTTCTGAAAATGCAGCGTTGCGATTTTGGACCATGGAATATAGGCGGATAAACTTACTTATGTACTTCCTATGGAGTGTAATGACGTAAGAGATAAATCTGAACCGAATTCAGTGCTAGCTACTGAGGACATGCGGAAATTCTTTGTGTATAGGTATAACTATGCCACTTAATTGATCCTGGCTTAGTACGAATTTAGCGCAAGCTTGTCGTTCAATCCTCGGCGATCTCTTCATGCCATTAAACTATCGCGCTGGTGGACATACTAAAATAAAACGATTAATTGTCTAACGAAATTTAAATGATCTTGCCTTGATCTCGTTTATTGCCTCGTGCAAAATAACTACGACTTACTGCATCCCTTGCGCCGATGGACATAAAAAAGTAAAGTAATGGTAATAATACAAAAACAAAAAAATGCTATTATCGGCATGGTGCACTTGTATGTGATCTGTTTGTTAGTGGTTCAAATGTAGTTAAGTCATCACCATTGCGTGTAAATGTAAGCTGAAACTCGGAACCGTCGCATGAAGTGCCAGTTATAAAATTACGTACAAATTACACAATTATTAGTATGACTTAAAACGAAATATTTACCATGTATGTAAATTGAGATTATTGAGTACCGGATATTTCGGCACCGTTACATAGTTATGCCATTTCATCACGTTTTAAGTCACGATAATAAATAATGTAAATTACCACATTGGCCTAATAGTACATTGTGCATCGATGGAGGACAGGAAAGTACTGATTTACTAACGAGAGTGTCAGAAGCCCGACGCCGTAGGCGGAGGGCTTTTTAATGAATCGAGTTAGTATTCCGCTTACCGACCGTGATGCATACAATGTTTTTCATCACACTTGCGGACAAAAAAATACGTTTTTAAGACAAAATATCATTCTCTGACGTACTGACATTTCTATTACTCCCTAGGGAATGTTGACTATTCTAGGGTGTGTTGCAAAAACTTTTATTGTGGTGTATAATCTACCGGAACAATGTTTAAGAGTAGATTTCTTTTTTTATTAATTTATACATAGTACTATAAACAGTCTACCAAAGATTTGAAGAGCATTTTAGGCTTACGATTAGTGTTTTACTTACCTACCTTGAACCTAAACCTACCAAACAGCGTAACTTAAATTTGTTGTTTCTACCTCTTTCGCAAGAAAGAATTGGACTAATATCTTAAATAACAATTCAATTAAAATGAATAAGAAAATGTTAATCAATTTGCAATACTTTTGAAGTAAAATGCAAATTCTGAATATAAGTTAAAGATAAGTACTGTAGCAGAAAAGACAAGATAATAAATTTTGCAAAAAGTATCAAATACATAAACTCAGTAACATACTGGCCCGATAAATTTTACCGAAAAGTTGCTTATATAACTCCAAAACTACTAACAATATTAGTCCTAGTAGTGTATACAAAAAGGGCCCTTAAAACTTGCAAAAAGTTTCGGGCCATCAAAAGGAAAACTTGGGAATCAAGTGTCGCTCCAGCCCAGGCGGCTGAATTCAGTTACCGGCTGGAACTCGATGCGAGCGAGCGCTCCGTACCGCCCAACGACCAGAGTCTCACGCGTTCCAAATTTAAAAGACCCGTTTGAATATCGAATACGTTATGAAAACAAAAGGCAAACAAAAATAATCTTCTGATTTATTGTGACTGTTTTTTTTTATTTTAAAAGTGCGTGTTTGGAATTAGGATGTAAACTTTTAAATGTGTGAATAAGTGTTTCGAGAGCTGTTTTCGTTTTTGGCCATTAGGGCGCATCTTTATAACGTAATGTAAGTATCTAATATAAAGTTTTTTTTTGTTTTGTCTAAGTATTTTTTTAGGTTTTCGATTTACTTACATTATCATAATTATAGGTAATGGATGCAGTTATGCTCAACACAATTTTGCCTCTCAGATTGAAATATTATTTTAAAACTGATTATACTTTTTTTAATAGTGATGAATTGATTACTCCATCGTATAATTTTTTTTTCATATTCAAATTGTGACCGTTCAAATTAACATGAAGTTCTGTGAAAGAAATTAAGATATCAAAGGAGTCCATAACAAGATGTCGAAACGACGTGATTTATTATTGTGATCAAAGTTTGCGTAAAAGTTCCAGGAAATGATTACAGGCCATACAAAAAGTCAAATGAGGCGTTATGAAGCCAAATATAGGTACGCGTAGAGCGTGATGAATGGAAAAACTTTGAAGAAAATTTTTGCTGTCTTATAATATTGAAAAAATGGTGACGTTTTTTTACTGACTTGACTATTGTAAAATGTTGATTAAATTAAGTTGTACGATATATTGTAAAATGTATTATAACAAATGATCTGATCATATTCATAAATTTTTCAAAAATAGGTACCGCGTATAATTAATTATAAATGGCTCGATGAACTGCTACTACGAAGGTACTTCATCTCCAAATGTACAGCAAGTCCATAATTTTGAATTTAGAATCAAATCAAAAATGGAACGACAAAAACCCCACAGTTAATATTTTGATAAAATTGACGTTTTAACTAGACAGAGGGCTGCAGCAGCATAATACAGATGGCTCGGCGCTGATTATAATTTTATGCCATTCGGCGTTGGGCCCGTGGGCCTCTGGCGCTATGAGTCTCTTTAAAGAAACTCTGCATATTATAAGAATTGCAATATTTAAAATAGAACAGCGCGACAGCCGAGACAGAGGTTTACGATTTTTGCTACCCGAAACGGGCTCTACGAATACAGTTGTCTTTTCTGAAATTCAACCTAAAATATAAATCTAAAGCATTGATTTCCCTGTTATGTAACAATGTTACTGGTAACACTTACGTCCTATATAGCAATAATTCAGAGCGCTGCCAGTTCTTTAATCACAACTTGAGTGTATTCAACAGCCAGGCCAACAGCAAACAGGCACTGGCGAAACGCCAGTGCAGTGGGAGAGCTTCGATGCTGAAAACACAAAAATACTGGATGATAAATTAAATTGAATTAATTAATGAATAAGTATCATGGGACATCCTTACACAAATTGATTTTTTCATCACACCTGTTCGGTAAGTGCGCCAATACGCTGCGGTGATGCGCGCCGTAGGTGCGTCATTACGTCCTAGTAGGCCGTTAAGGATTTTCATACAACATTACGTCGCACTAGCGCGGTCCGGCGCACGCCGCGCGCCGCGCCGAGATTTCTTTTATGAAAATGATGAAATTAAGTCATCCCTGATTTAGACCATTTTAGAGTAGTTTTGTGAAAATATATTTTTTTATTTACTTTTTTGCATCACAGGTGTGATGAAAAACATTGTGTGTACCACGGGCGGTACAAGAATTATTCTTACTTACCGCCCTAAATACACAATGTACTATTATTGCACGGCTAGCTCTATTTATTTTTGTGGTGTGAATACTAAGCGATATACATGCTGGATAAAAACAACAGATGATACGTATATATGCCTTAGTTTGTGACAAATAAATACACAAAATGATATCCTGACCGGGATTTTAACCATGTGACTCAAGCAGCGCAGTCGCAGAGTCTACTGGTCCGTCAATATTCGATTTACCGAGTCGAATATGTGGACTTTACTTTAACCAATGTAAAAAATAAAAGACGCATAAATCTTCTGCTCCGAGTAGAATTTGAAGTCGTGGCGTCACTTGGACACTAGCCTACCGCTTTTCTGACCTAATATCAAGTAGGTAACTTGAAGTATCGTTAAGAAGTGTCTCTTAAGATATCTGTCTTTAGGTGCCACTTAAAAATGGTATCGAAGGATTTTGTAGTTGGCCTCAGCCAGTTAGTCTTACGTTAATGTAGGCTTGAAGTTCAATTTATATCATGTATTGTCGTTGCTACGTTGTAACTTGTTTGTAAGTGCAAAAGTGATGTATAAAATGATACACAATAAAAACGGGCCCACCACACGCAGCAGTGAGTGCAGCAGATAAATTTTTCCAGTTTCTCTTTATTTCTATAAAAATATTAATTTAGATACGATTCTGCTTGAAGAAAAATTTGGCATAATTTCGGTAGGAGTATGTACTGCATGTGAGCGATCACCCATATGTGAAATACGGCATCACTGAAAGAACTGATACCTCCCGCTTTTCCATTGGGAGTTATAAATGACACAATATTATTTAGATAAAAGTATTTTACTGCTTACATTTAGAAGAAAGCGAATGGCTTACAAGACATTAGTGTGACCTTTCCATAATTCTTAGGCACCTTCATTTCCTACGTACATTACGTGAAGCATCTGGCTTCCTCTCCGGCCAACGCAATGTGTGCGGCCGATTAATCTTAATGGCAAGATGTTAATCTATGTCTTACGATTCTAATGTTGGATTCACATAGAGTAAGTTCTTAGTCGAATAATTGTATTCGCCAAATGGCGCTTCTTTTGAATAGGGTCGTAAAAAGCTATAATATTTTGTACTAAATCGCGAATGTTTAAACAAATTAGATTGAGGGAAGACGTTGTATTATAAAAATACTGGCCAACGCTGACATCTTGCACGGTTCCAAGTTTTTTCGATGAATTATGAGCGTCTGATGGGCGCCTGTGAAGCCATATTCAATCATTTGTCACCGATGCAACTCCGCCTGCCAAAAGGAGGCATAAAGAGATGGAAAGATCCTTTTCAATTTTGTTCCAATTTCTGTATATCTAGCAAAACACAGGTCTTTGCCAGCCATTTGAAGTAATGATCTATATTACAAGTACCTATGGCATTAATGTCGAATTTGCCACTTACGTGCAATTTAATTATTATGCAAGACCATTAATTAATCTGCTAATCCAGGAGGATCTGCCGCATTGTACTATACAACCGTTTCCTTAATAATGAGAATTGTTAGATAACAGGTAATTCCCGCGAATCTGAACTTGATTTCACATAACGTATTATTATTGCTGATATCACATGAATTAAACGATCTAGATCGCATTTTATAGAGCTAAAATAATTCATGGTAGCCTGGTTAGTTATTTCTCCGTCAGTTTGTGATATTTGTTGGTACAAAACAGGCAGCTGGATAGTAGGTACAGTCAACGGCATAAATATGTATACACTTTTTTGTTTTATGCTGTAAAAATAAAGTGCAATAGTGTATACATATTTTCCTTTGTACATAAAGTTAGCTTGTTTCACTGCATCGTTTTAATTTATTTATAGTGGGAGCTAAACGTGTGGATTATATCTTTGTACGAGTATTTTAATTTCATATTTAGTTATGAGCGAAAGATTAAAATATAAAATTAGATTCCTGACAAACTATTTAAGTCCGTATGAAATATGAAAAGTTTTGGTACATGAAACCCATTAATTAACCTTATTACCAAAACAAAAATACAACAGAAATTAGTGGAGGTCCGTTTGAAGGTACATTCAGTATCTTATTTTTATCAGGAAAATGAAATAAAATTTTAAAATAGTATCTTTCAGGCGAAAGTATTAATTAGTTTATTCGATGAAACGAAAATGTAAAATGATTAAATGTACTAGTTTAGTCATTTTACTTTTTTTTCGTCAAGTACCTTATAAATAATATTAATCCTCTTATGTTACGACGTTCTTATTATACAGAATTAAAGTGCACTTGGCCATATTTTTGGGCATTTTTATATACACCTTATTTTGCTTTGACTGTACCTTCAATCTAAGATTTTGTAACCCCTTGCTGTACCTTTTGATTTTATTTGCGTTTGTTAAAATAAACATTAACAAAAAGAGGGAGGTTTTTTGGAAAGGACACCATAATTCCGACTCCAAAAATCTCTTGCTATCATAAATGTACATTTATATCGTCGCTGTGCCTACAAAAGTCGCTATGTGATTTTTTTGGATTTTTCAATTTTAACGCCATTTTGAACTTTATGTCAATACCTATACGCTCCAAAAACAGCGGTGAGGCTATCTTTAATAGTTCCGGATTTGTGAATTTTAGCTATGTGATTTCCATACATTATTCTCTTACTAAAAACAGTATGTGCAAAAATTACATGACTGTTTTATACAATCACGATTGTTTAGTATATTATACTATATGCATTTGACGTACAAATATGAATATTTAATTTAGAAGTTTTAATTAAAGCTTTGTTCCTTCCTTACCAAGCAGTCAGTGGTAGTGTACCATAATGTTTAAAAAGGAATCCAACGTCTAACATTTATTAAAATTGTTTAAGAAAGTCGTCTCGTCTGAAAATTATCGTGTCCTTAAGTGCTCAGGGTAAAACCTACGCGTGTCAGCTATAAATATTAAAAACAAACTTTTAATTATTTATCAAACTTGAGTTGTTTAGCACTAATTGGCTTGTCCACGCGCTGTGCCGAAGTTTTTACAAAATAAATTTGCAGGAGTGCTACAGCTACGTTTTCTAATTTCATTCGAGACCGTTTTTTTATATTTCTACTAATGTGAACCAGTGTTAATTTACGAATAAGGGTATTTTAACAAGAAAATGTGTTTTACCAGGGTTGTAATATCCGAGATAAATGTGTTGTTTTTCATGGCACAGATGTGACTTTAGTTACACAAAAACATGCAATGGAGACCACCGCGCACGGGAACAAGGAACCGTTCCTCGACGTGTTTTTGGTGCGAGAGAAACAAATTGTCTTTTTTAGTACAGATGATGCCTTTTTTAGCCTCTAGTGCAAGAAGTGTGTCATTTTACGTCAAATCCAAAACTTCTGCAGTGTTATTCACTAAGGAAACCGCCTTGCTGTCAGCGCTGCGGCAGCGTCGAGCCTAAAAATGGTATTCACTAATGTACTTTAAACGACACTAGTGCTCGGCGACGAATGCGGTGTGAGCTGGAACTACACTGCGTCGAGAGTTTGACGTTTAATGTACGAACTTCGTATTCTCTAACGAAAAACAGCGATGAACCCGCCCACAACCTCGCTCACAACCTCGATTCCTAATGTCAAATACAACAGCTAGGATTTTAGACAAGGCTGTCTCGAGTCTCGACGTCGAGCTCGTTGACGAACGCAGCGTCGAATGTGTGAATAAGAGAATAGCATAGCTGAGGGCCATCTGTACTAAAAAACGTCGTACACGACACGTGCAAAAACGAAATTCGTAACTCGTGTCGATTTAAAACACTCTCTATCGGTCGTGTTTTAAAACATCGCCATTCGTTTCGAATTTATGTTTTTCGCACTTGTGTCGTAATGTACTATTTTATTATTATAGCTCAAACGTGTGACAAGATGGTACCACGAAATATCCTGCTGCTTGAAATCATAACGCGAGGGTCGTATTTTCAAAAGAGTTTTCATTTGTATGGTTACAAAAGAAAATAGGCAATTTAGAAATAATGCCAATGTTTTGAAGTCCTTAACTGTGATAGGGTATTTCATAAAAGTTTTATTTATCGCGTGACGTTTCGTCTGTATGAATACACTTTTAGTAATATTTCCAGTCTAATATAGGATTTTAAAAACTATAATAACATTTTGAGGGACACTCTCTAAAAGCATTTGCATTATGTCTCCATATTCCGCACATGTGCATATTCCGCACATGTGCACAGTTTTAAATTAATATTCCTGCAACTTAATGTAATTTCGTGCATTTTCGTTGCAAAACGAAAAAGAATATGTTATTTCTCTTTCTCTATGACATTTATTTAGTTCTTAATTTTGTGTACATATAATAATTAATGTATCTTTTCTGCTTAATTAACACCTATTGAAAAACTAACTATATCTTTAACTTATACAAGGTGCCCGAGAAAAAAGGGAAAATTTTTAACAGCATATTCTCGGGAATCAAAAAATGAAGCAAAAAATGTTATATTAATTTTTGGTCGAATCTGCATAATATTTTTTTTTTGTATTTCGAATGCCTTGTATATAATAAACCTATTACAAATAATACACTTTTAGTTTTTTTACATGTGCCAGGTACCATATCAAAGATTTTTTGGCCATATGATTTCTGTCATTTAAATGTGACAAGACTATTTAAGACAACACAGTAACAAAATTGATACCTAAAATGCGTTTATCATTGTCTAACGGTCAAAAAATGTTTTAAAAAACAATTACATTTTCCCTTTAAATAGACGGAATCCGGCAAATTTCATACAATATTCCGCTGTTAACATTTTTCCATTGATTTAGAATATATAAGTGGATCTCCAAACAGCTCAAAAAAATGGCCCCAAAAAATTGGCTGCAGAAGTAAATATTGCGGTCCTTTTGCTCCGCTATTCAGTTCTGACAGTTGACATTTGGTCACTTTACGGTATAGCATCATTATTCCTTAAACATAAAAAGTTTCTACTATTTTGCGGTGTTGTTCGCAAATTTGACACTTATTGCTCACTTCACAAAGTTTTTTATTCTTTGAGTTTTTTTTATTATAGTTTATTGTAAGTGAGCGTTATTAGGTTCAACTGAAACATGATAGAAATGACTTTTAGTGCCACTTTTCTTGTTTTTTTTGTTTGGCTCTGTGCGTCCATTTATTATTTAATGTCATTGCATTTTTCCCTTTTCTCATGGGCACATTGTATGTCACGTCACGTCATCAGCCTATCACAGTCCACTGCTGGACGTAGGCCTCTCCTATTAACTATGCGTATAAGACGCATTAGGAGGTAAATGCCCATAATCGCCACGCTGGGCAAGCGGATTGGCGATCGCAGTAATGTGTCCACTATGATGACGCTGCTGCCCATCATCAATATTTTATCAAATAATGGTCAGTGACACTTCAATCCCTTAGTCGACTCTTACGACACCCGCAGGAGGAGTTGGGGTGGTGATAAAATTTGTATTCTTACTGCCGTCACCACACGGGGTGTAAGAATATACAGGGTGTAAGTCTTATACAGGAGAAGCTTTGAACGGGTGTTGGTTTAACCCATCGAGCCCCAGGCATTTGAAGTGCTTATGTAATTCCGTCATCATATGATGACGCTGGGGCTCAAAGGGTTAAGACATAATAAGTATATTTCGATCATTTTTCCTCAAAATGATTCATACAAAATAATTCGGCGCGCAATGTAGAGCAACACACTCAAGTTAAACAGTCGTTGACAACTAATTTCAAAAGCAGATAACATAACTGCCATATCAGAATTAACAAATTTTCGTACCTACATTGCTGCTCCAAAAATGTAAAAAAAATCTGTGGGGCAGAATTAAGAGTAACAAAAAAAACCTCGTGATCTAATACAATAGTGAATGCCATGCCTGGTTTAATTTATCGCCCATATTAGATTTACACACGGTATAGTTTTATCAGAGTATTTAAGATGCGTTTTTTGTCTCTGTCGTTTCACAAACATTATAATTAAACGTATAAACGTGATGGCTTCTTTACACAATCATCATTTCGTTGGCGCGGCGTAATAATTCCCTATGTTCAATTAACGTCTGACTATAATTTCATTGAAATAGGTACGTTTGTCCATATCTGCCACATATGAATTTGTCATTGATATGACATTTATAGGTAAGGGCGGTGAGTTGACGAAGCATGTAGCATATTCCTTTTCGTATGATTTTATATTTGTAGAAATATAGATACCGTTTATGACTGAAAGAAATTCCACGTTCAAAGTGAAAGATCAAAGAATTCTCATATATCAAGAAAAATGTCTTGATGGGCTTTTATGAACAAGGATGTATTTTAGATTCTAGGGGTAATAAACGAAATTTATTAATCGAAAACAAAAACTACTGAAGAATAATCATCATATCTCCTAGCCGTTTATTCGGCCACAGTGACTGTTTTTCAGCGCTTAGAGCGTCGCTGGTGCGCTCTCAGGTGAGTACTACAAACCAAAATAGAAATTAAATCTTTAAAAAAAGTTATTCTAAAATATCTATCAAGTTAAATAAAATTAAACCTAAAAAACCTATCTTAACCGCCCCGATTCGTTCCCGACGCAAAAGTGCCCATATATTCTTTTTATAATATTATTCTTAATTTTGTCATCGCTTTTAATAATGCCTATTTAAATTTATATACATATACACATAGCAGTATTATTGCTATGTATAATTAATAATATGATAAGTAACACCGAAATTACCTTCTTAGACGCTCAGTGTAGGTACTGTTAACGTAATGTCTGTTGCATGGAAGCAGTGTTTTGGCCTTATAAAGCATTTTTTATGTTTTTAACATTTTATGTACAACAGTCATCTTGCTAGTAGTAGGTAATTAGAGTGGCATTTGCTAGGGTGTCTGAGAGCATTCCATTCAAAATTGTATTTTTGATAAAAGAAAACAAAAATTCTAAATTGTTTAAGTTTATCTAGCAGATTTACGGGCCCCTAAGTCAGTTATACCTCCATAACTTTGTCAAGTTTTTTTTTTTTATTCTGAACTAAATCAAGAGGCAGTTTCTCAAGGACTTTCCATAAAAACAGAATTAACGACAAAATTTTCGAGACTTTATGCCGAGCTTTACGGCAAAAAAGACTTTAAGAAAATCTTAAAAGAACCTATGAAAAACTTTAAGTAAATTTTATAAGACTTAATTAACTTCTTATTAGATGGAGCTAGACCTGTTTACAGTTTAATTTCTCGTAAGAATCTGTTCCAGTATTATTCTGTGTTAAAAAAAAATATGATTATAAATACTAGTTTTTAGTACAGATGGTGCCTTTTTTAGGCTCTAGTGCGAGAAGTTTGTCATTTTACGTCAGGTCCAAAACTTCGATCTTCCATCTGCACTAAAAAACGTCGTGAAACACGCACGAAAAAACTCCCTCCCTATCGGTCGTGTTTTAAAACATCGCCACTCTTTTCGAATTTCATGTTTTTCGCACTTGTGTCGTAATGTACTATTGTATGTAATGAAAATATACATAATTATTATTAAACCAATATGTAGTTATGTTTTTATTGTGATGTATTTTACTTAGTTTTAATACCAGATTTAGTGTTTGATTTTCTAAGACCTAAATATAAAAACACTAAATAGGTATGAAATGTCCATAAATGAATGTCCATAGGGGTTGCTTATGTCACTATTTGAGTCTTTACATCTAAATAACGTTTAAGGAGTATACACACATTACCAGTTTCCTGTTTCATGTGCATCAAAATCCTTTTACGTTTAAATTCGTTCCTTAAAATGTACCTATCGATTGCGCTATTAGCCAAACAAATTGAAATAAGAGAGGATGATGAAGATGAAGATATTCCAAAACCTCGTATATATATTTCACCATCGTTTACAAATCCAACCGTGTCTAGAGTTCTTTTAGCAAATTATTTTTTATATTCCTTTTTATTAAGCGTTAGGCTCGTGTTCAAGTCGCTCTGGCCCGGAGATCGTAAAATTTTAAGATATGTCGTTACTTCACTCGGTCTTAGAATTAACATCGCTATGAACTGTTAAAGGGATACGAAATGAGGTGTTAGAAAAACCCTACTACTTCATATTTATGGTAATTTATTCAATATGCTAATAAAATAAACAAACAGAACAAGATAAGTATTTGATTTGCATAAAAATCATACAAAATATTAAAGTGCTTCTATCCTAAAAAGAGAGATCTGGAAATAAGTTCAGATATTATGCTTTTTCGGGAACCGATGGCCGTTGGGGCGGGAAAGTTCTCGAGTGGCGGCCACGTACCGGAAGGCGTAGTGTGGGTAGGTGGGGACCTACAAGGTGGACTGATGACCTGGTGAAGGTCACAGGAGTCCGCTGGATGCGGGTGGCGCAGGACCGGTCATTGTGGCAATCTTTGGGGGAGGCCTATGTTCAGCAGTGGACGTCTTTCGGCTGATATGATGATGATGATTATGCTTTTAAATTGTCAAAAATCCCGGTTAACGACTGTACGAATTATAAGTACCTACAGTCCGTCAATACTGCTATTATTTTATTATACTTTCTTCTGCCTGTTGCAGTCTTTGATTAGGTAAGTTTGTTATGAAAGTATATTTCACATATTTTACGCCAACTCGAAAAGGCAACCCTTAAACGTCCCATCAGACTCGCAGCGTTTCCGCGTTGAACCACAATGAACAAACTACGCCTGGAACAGACTGGAACGGGGTTGTGAATTGTTCGCAATAATATGGACGGGACTCCAAAGTTGATTGAATAATTAATCAATTAATCATTTTCAGAAAATTACCTATTTGACACCGGTAACTATGAAAACCTTTGTAAACAGTCACTTTAAAGCTTCGAAATCAAATTTCAAGAAAATATTCGTTTAATTACTCAATACATCCAATTTTATTTATTTTCAAAATAACAGTTATAAAAACATACAAATTTTATACAAAAAACTAATACTAACTCCCTACCTACTCGTCCACAAGTCCTAATGTTGTTCTTGGCATTGTACCAAGAACACTGGCCGCAGTGGCCGCATTGCCCCTTTGTATGGCCAGGCCCCAGGCTCAGCCTTTGGGCAAAGAACGAGCCGGCTCGTAAGTAGCCAGACACACCAACAAGTTTTTTTGAAATTTCTTTCACAATTGTTTTAGTGTCTGATGACCTCGGGCCAAAGATATCTACGGCTAGAGCCACAAAAATGTAATTGGCCTTTAAAAAGGCATATTTGCGGCACTTAGCTATTTGGGCGTCTTCAGCAGCCGACACTGGCTTCCTGGCAGAACGCTGGATGTGGGACGCTGGATTATTCAATTAATCAAATTTGGAGTCATATCCATATTTTTGCGAACAATGACGCACATTTATCCGAGATCTGGTTATAACCATCCCCAGCAGGCGGCGACCCAGCTGTGCAAGGTAAGCATTGCCTCCGGATCATGGCTTTACTGCCAGCATTAGAAAAACAAGCGTACTTGCCCTTCTTGAGCAATGCCGTCTCTTGCTCAGCGATCGTTCTCAGCGACCGTATGGTACATCCCAAATGAGTGACGGAAAATATTTCTCTTTAAAATATACAGAAAAGGACTGGCCGGGATTCTACATAAGGACCCCAATTTCGTAGGTAGGGTCACTACCAACTAGCAAAGGGATGCCATCAAAACACACCTGTTGGCTTAGCATATGATTGATGCGACAATATGACGCAGCGAGATAGACTATGCGTCCCTCTTTTATTAATATAGTCAGTAAAAGACGGGAAATCTGTCTCGCCGCGACATACTGTCGCACCAATCATGTGCTAAGCGTGCTGCAGAGATTTTCAATTTTATGTGTTTTTTAACTTTTTTTGCGAATTCTTTCTTATTCCTATTCTTATTAAATACTTAATTAAAAGCATTGGAGGAGCCAAGGCATCGTTAAAATTATTTGTCGAGAGCAATCGATCCTCTTGAAACATTCCAGATACATCTGCACTCAAACTGATGAATGTTTTACTTATTTTCCTGTTGTTTACGCCTTAGGGAGGCTGGTCCATTACATTGAATAATGGTCCTCGATAATAGTCAGCCCTTTTTGATGCAGATCGAGTCAATTAAACTAGAAATCGCAAATTAAAGGTGCTCTGGATCTTACAATAGATCTATTTACGTTCCAATTAATAATCGTAGTCGCCAAGGTAACCTAAATTAAGGCTTATGCTGTAGGTGAAGGCTAAGCGACAAAACATACAAAGTAAAAACCGGCCAAGTGCGAGTCGGACTCGCGCGCAAAGGGTTCCGTACCATTATCAATTTATTATTAAAAAATAAAGTTAAATCAAGCTACCTCAAAAACTATAGGAGATAATTTAATCAAACTAAAAATCGTTGATAGAGTTTATTAATGTGCATAACATATATTTTTTTTTTAAATTTTATATCGCGTAGTTTAAAAAATAGAGGGGGGGGGACACATTTTCAGACTTTGAGTGCTGATATCTCGAAAACGGTTTGCTTAAATAAAAATGAGATTTATAAACCTTCATATCATTTTCAAAGACCTTTCTATTAATACTCCACACGTTTATATACAACTAAAAAAAAAATTCTATCCCTCAGTTACATGTATGGAGGGCCCCCACCCCAATGGTTTTTTTTACAATTTAGTATCATAATCCTGTAGCGGTTCATACAACACATATTCTCACCAAATTTCGTTACTGTAGCATTTATAGTTTCCGAGTAAATCGGCTGTGACAGACGGACAGACGGACAGACGGACAGACGGACATGACGATTCTATAAGGGTTCCGTTTTTGCCATTTTGGCTACGGAACCCTAAAAAGTGTCTTAATAACAAATTATATTATCAGTGTAGTGCCATTTCGGGTGAATGACCTTAAACATTATACTTAACATGGATAAGCCTAGGGATCCTCGGACTTATATTTTTTTACAGAACATTTTCTTGTTATGTCATAAATTGAAGAACATGATAAAATTAAAGGATTTTGTAATTGTGAATACATCTTTTATTTGATATTTTTATAGCTACTACTAACAGTAGTAGAAGCAAAACAATTATTAAAGAAAACTCTATGACTCCTCTACTTTAGACCACCAGAACTTCAGTTCAGTTAGAACGAAATCAAAGTCCAGTGAGATCGGCCAAAAGAGTCCCAATATTAAGAGCGTCTCGAAGTCCGGTAAAGAAGTAAAAATGATTGATAAAACCAATCATTTAACTACGAGTGTGAAATTAACAACTAGAAAAACATTAATAAAGGCACACATATGACAAAATTAGCTATTGTGGAAAAATACCCTTAAAACCATGTTCGATAAGTAAAATTAGACTAATTTTTATCAATATCAAACTGAAA
Source organism: Thaumatotibia leucotreta (assembly GCA_025490895.1). Lineage (NCBI taxonomy): Eukaryota > Metazoa > Arthropoda > Insecta > Lepidoptera > Tortricidae > Thaumatotibia > Thaumatotibia leucotreta. The sequence continues at coordinate 240,132 of JALPQI010030274.1, read as the reverse complement.
GTAAAGAAAATAACTATAAAATTGTAAATTTTCGAACAAAAATTTTACTTTTCATATTAAATGTCGGGCTTAGAAGTTATGTCCACACTAAGATAACATACCGAAGTCCCGCGAAATGGCACTACCTAATCCGATCACTGTATATTATACAGGGTGTAAGTCTAATACGGGCGAAGCTCTTAACGGGTGTTAGTTTACGACATAATAAGTACATTCAAATAACTTTTACTTAAAATTAGAACAACAAAATTTTCCATACAAAATAATTCGGAGCGCAATGTAGAGCAACATACGCGAGTTAAACACTCTTTGACAGCCAATTTCAAAAGCAGATGACATAACTGCCATATTAGCCCACCTAACGAAGACCAAAAGCTGCCTCTCGGGGGAAATAACTCGTGTATAAGCGAATTTTGGTATAGTTGTAGGGAATGGTGTTTTAAACCAGATACTAAAAGTACTGGTGGTTAGGGGTGGAGCTAACGGGGGGAGAGGGGTGTAAAGGTCCTTATTTTTAATTTTTCGTAAATAACTCGTAAACCGTGGCTTATTGCAAAAAATGTTCTAGTACATAAGTAATCTACATAAAATTCTCTACAAAAAAGATATATTCATGTTTCCTCTGGGATCACTGTGTCATGAGATAAGAAAGCAAGAAGGTGGACAATAAAGAAATAAACACGTTTGTTTAAGTAGGTATAGCACATACAGGATGCTCGCGAGCATTCCAAAAGAGTTTAATGTTCAATTCCTGACCATATTTAGAGTCTTTAATGTTATATAAAATGTCCTGGATTCGGCTTGGTTTCAGAGATAATCAACCTTTTTTTCGAAATAAGTTTTTCGACGTAACTCGTCATAAAACTTCTTTTTGATTGCAATGCTACCACAATGTGTTTTAATATTACCACACCTTTTGCCTGGCAATCAAAAAATGGGAATAGACTTGACGAAATAATCTGTCCCTAAAAAAATATTCAAATATTTAATTTTAACAGATTGTTGTTATAATAAAAAGTACTGGAAATGTTAAAAAGTATTCAAAAAGTATAAAATAAAGAGAAAAAGAAAATTTTTTTTTGGTGGTATTTCACATTAGGTCTCATAATATTTTTTGTTTGTTTTGATGTCTAGAATGCATAGTTAAAATCTTTTGACGATGATTATAAGAATATTTCAGATTCAGAAGATAATTAGGAATTTTATTTTTACAAATAAGTATACAGGGCGCGCCCGGGCGCGAGCATTCCAAAAGATTTTAAGTATGCATTCTAGATATCAAAATAAACAAAAATGATTATGACACATAATGTCAAATACCACCAAAAAAAAATTTTATATTTCTCTTTTTTTACACTTTTTTTACACTTTTTTTACACTTTTTGAATACTTTTTAACATTTCCAGTACTTTTTATCATAACAACAATCTGTTAAAATTATTTATTTGAATATTTTTTTTGTTACAGGTTATTTCGTCAAGTCTATTCCCATTTTTTGATTGCCAGGCAAAAGGTGTGGTAATATTAAAACATATTGTGGTAGCATTGCAATCAAAAAGAAGTTTTATGACGAGTTACGTTGAAAAACTTATTTCGAAAAAAGGTTGATTATCTCTGAAACCAAGCCGAATCCAGGATATTTTATATAACATTAAAGACTCTAAATATGGTCAGGAATTGAACATTAAAATGTTTTGGAATGCTTGCGAGCATCCTGTATGTGCTATACCTACTTAAACAAACGTGTTTATTTCTTTATTGTCCATCTTCTTGCTTTTTTATCTCATGACACAGTTATCCCAGAGGAAACATGCATATATATTTTTTGTAGAGAATTTTAATGTAGATTAATTATGTACTAGAACATTTTTTGCTATAAGCCACGGTTTACGAGTTATTTACGAAAAATTAAAAATAAGGACCTTTACACCCCCCTCCCCCCCTTAGCTCCACCCCTAACCACCAGTACTTTTAGTATGTGGTTTAAAACGCCATTCCCTACAACTATGCCAAAATTCGCTTAGACACGAGTTTTTTCCTCTGAGTTTCCTTCGTTTGGTGTACTATATCAACAATAACAAATATTCGTACCTACATTGCCGCTCCGATAATCTTAAAAAAATTCTGTTGGGTCATAATTAAGAGTAAATTAAAAAAAAACCTTGTAATCCATGATTACACTAATGAATCCCATGCCTAGGTTAAAATTGATCGCCCGTATTAGACTTACACTTGTATACCTAATACAATTGTCATGTACAAACTTAGACTATAATTAGTTTTTTTCTTTTTATTTTACCATTTTGAATGTATAATAACTTCTTGACATGTAATATTTAGAATATTATAAATAAATGACTATGACTAATACCTATGCTTATGAAATAAATCAATCTACTCGTTTATCGCATAATGACATTGACATTAAGAAACCGGTAGACTTCCCAATCCTCAGTGGCGTTGAACTCATTGAAACATTATTTTTCATTGTTATACCTATCGTTAGGAAAAAGGATGGATATAGGCCGTTCTATGGGCGTCTGTTAGGTCACAAGTAATAAACAAGATTTATCGACCTTCGATACTTCCTTTATTGCGAACTAGGGGGTGAAATAGTTTATTATACCCTTCTTCATCAATAGCCTCGGGAAACTTACGGAATAATAACGCAATCAAGTCTTAGAACAACAAGGGAAAAGTTCACCGACTAGATAAAATATTGATTCTGTGGTAAGTATTAAAGCTAAGAGATACAAATACTTGAATAGCTTTCGAAAATAAATGAAAAATATCATAAGTGTTTACAATATTTGAAGAGTTTCCTCGATTTCTCCAACATTCCATCATCAGATCTGGACCCGAAGACAATGGGACCAACTAGAAGGTGTACCTTTTGAAACAAAAAAATAATTATCCAAATACATATAATTATGTTGGTCCACGCGTCTTCGAGTAATCGGAGAACATACATAAAAAAAGATTTTGTATATCGATTTGTAAACCTCATCCTTTTTTGAAGTCTGTTAAAAAAAAAATGTAGTTAAAGTAATTAGTAACCCCTATTGGCGTTATAGCTAACAATCCATCTCTTTGGATAACCTGATAACCAGCATAATGAGCTAGGTGCCATTCTTTCGTAGCATTATACAGGTTGATTGTACTCCAGTCAAATTTTAGAGGGTTAGTTCTGATTTTTTTTCTCTCTAATCGGATGTCGGTCTCATAGTAAACGTTCATCAATATGACCTCAGAATTAAGCCTCTAAAATTTGGACGGTGAACAAAAAATCACATCATCTTGTATCCGAAAATATGGCACACCCATATTTCACGTGCCATTGTTTTCCAAAAAAACAGTATAACTACGCACAGAAGGTAGTCTCCATAGCATAGTTTTATTAATCAATCTGTGTATTTATTGCTCTTGCATCCAAAAGCATGGAACATAATGTCAGAGTAATATTGGCCAGATTTATGAAGTGAAAAATGATTTCAATTACTCGCCTATTTTAAAGGCAATAAAAACCTACTCTAGCACCGACCTAGAATAATTGAGGTCGAAGTTTGGTCGTAAATTAGGTTTGTGGAAATTTCATAAGCACAAAATTTGCTAGTAATTTTCGTGGATAGTGAAAAAAGCCGTAAATATTAATATATAGGTAGTTATCTATGAGTTCAGGATGCTTAGCCAAGTTGCCAATCGCTAGCGCTTGCTAGCGCATCGTAGTTTTCCCTCTCTGTCACTCCTTCATAATAGTGCAACAAAGAGGGAAAACTACGATGCGCTAGCAAGCGCTAGCGATTGGCAACTTAGCTAAGCACCCAGTTCTTACACTACATAAATATGTAAGAAATAACTAGGCTTTTAATAAAAAAAATACGTTATCGCGATTATGTTACTTCACACATATGCTAACATAAATCCATCTCAATGGGAGACAATGGCTGCGGGACGACCAGAGTGGAGACAAGCTGTACACACACACGCACGCGCTTTTGAAATAGCTCGTCGTAGGTTAGGTTACTTGACGCTAAGCGCGACGAGCTGAAGGCCAGACCACCAGCGGCCATACAATATAATTACGTTGAAGGGGTACTGATTTGCAGCGAACGTGGCCGTGTATTCGCTGCAAAAATTGTCTATATCAGTCACTTGAGAGAGCACCATGCGACGCTCTCAGCACTGAAAAACAGTCACTGTGGCCAAATAAATGGCTAGGAGAGATGATCATAACTTCACACATACCCTGTCACGCACAAAATAATGTTAGTCCTGGGGCTACTATGATCTCTTAAATGCGATTCAGGTGAGGTCCTAAACTGAATCGCAGTAGGTAGTAAATCGTGGTAGCCCCTAGGTTTAGATAAGTACAAATAGTTACGGAACCTGGAAAATTTCCGATTTCTCTATTTGAATTAAATCCGTAATGTTCGCTGTTAGAAAAATGCCTTAGATAACGACCACGCCTAATGGTTCAAAAATATCTTTTCGATAGCCTTTGGGGACTGAGCAAATAAATCCGAGTACGTACATAATCCTGCCAGGCTATCATGATAGCATGCGTTTATTTTTATTGCTTTAGAGATAGGTAAATTGTCCATTTTATTACCTACTTAGAGTACGAGTAATTTTATTTTCTTTTCACTAAAGTATGTTCCTCAAAAACGAGGAAATGGTTTTTAGATAAGTGGAATAAAATAAACATTCACGAATTATTTTATTAATGAGTAGGGACGGGATACTAATTATTTTAATAATAAATATTAATGAGTACCTAATTTAAGTTAATAAAAGAAATAAAACCTTCAAATATACTTAGATTAATTGCCTATCGTAGGTAATTCATAAAATTATATTTACAGTTGTTTTTAAAGTATGGAATTATGAATAAAAATGATTGCTCAGCTGCAATGCAATAATTTGTCTAATTATTAAAAGCCGTATGTGATATAGGCTACTAAACACGTAAATAAATTAAAGTTTCTAACACTTAATTGCGTTTGTATATCTAGACGTTGTGGGCCCAGTTACTCTACTGAATTATAATAACAAATGCTCAGTGTAGGCCGATATAGTTCTTATTGTACCACTTTGTTGGCATGTTGTATACTTGTACTAAATTGCAGAGTTCTAGTATCAACGGCCACTGAGCTATGCTGCGGAAAGACTGACAGATGGACAGATGGACATGGCGAAACTATAAGGATTCCGTTTTAGCCATTTTGGCTAAAGAACCCTAAAAAACGCTCGTTTGACAGTAACAATACGAGTAATTAACTACAACTTTTTTTAACTCTAACTTCTTGTGAGTAAATAATAATGGTAAAATAATAGTAGCTTGTAGAGTAAATAATCGTAACACAATCAGATAAATGAAAATAGCAGTACCGTCGTGCTAATAATAGCATTGGTCCTTACAACGGCAAAATTAGAACAGATTGAAGTAGTAGTTACTTCTGGATTGTTCTCAACTACAATACTTTGTACTGTCATTATTGTCAGTTAATAAGCTAGCATGTCGATATTCACTTTACAGTGACAAGGTCTACGTATTCTCGTCTGTATCTGCGTTACATTTAAATGTTATTTCCCGTGGGTCTACGTAGTGCTGTTTGATCCCCGCCCTACTATACGGTCCTTGAGCAAATGTAAATATGTCCAGCGTGCATATGGTTTGTTTATCACTAGCAATAATGTCTTAAATGCGCAAAATACCACATTCGTAGTTCCAGGGATGGGCAACATCATATTTATGTTTTTTCAGAACATATGGCGCTTTTTTTACGCGCTAGTGCGAGAAGTGGTTCATTTTACGTCAGGTCGAAATTTTCGGAGGGCTATATGTACTCAAAAACGTCGTACGATACACGTGAGAAAACGAAATACGTAAGTCGGTCCCTTCGGTCGTCCTTTAATTTACCTCCACTTGTTTCGAACTTCATTTTTTTGCACTTGTATCGTAATACTATTTTAGGATTTCATGAATGCTACTTGTTTGCCTAGTGGTGATGGGCAGTAAAAAGATATTTGTTTTCAATCCCACTCTTTCCGCGCGGGCACTAAAGAGCCGACTAAGGAATTGAAGTGACACTACCTTTCAATTATTGAAGATTTTTAGTGGACAGCAGCATATATTAGTGGACAAACTGCTGCGATCGCCATTCTGTGGTGTTTATGTATGTGTCTGTATACACGTCTATTGCAATACATAGATAAAGTCTTATAGAATGTTATGCATAATCTCTATATTTTATTTTATTAATATGTAAGTCGTCTTCTCTTTCACAAGCTTACTGCGTCCAACAGGGTCTACACTAAGTTTTAGTAATTAAATAGCTGTAAAAACTTTACGTTCACATAATACCTTGTAAACCTTTTATCATTGATTGTAGTGTGACTAAGCCTGTGGCGGATCTATTTTTGTACCAACCTGACGTAGCCTGCGAAGTGGATTTAAAAGAAATATTAATGTAATTTATTATGCCTTGTAAACTGTGTGGAAGCAATAAACGATTGAGTATTGAGTAGATAATATACATAAGAGGCCTATGTTGAACAGTGGCGTGATATAGGCTATTATAATAATGATGATGACACTACCTGCAGACCTAGCCAAGATACAATAAGCGATAAGTCACATGACCATAATAATGTATGGAAATGGTCACGTGACTTTTCGTACGAATCTGTCATTCTCATACATTTATTACTATATCGCATATCGTATACGATTATAGAATGGCATTTTGGCTAGGCTTGCTGTTGCGTTCCTTGTTACTTTTACGTACCTACAAACTTTAACACTTTGAACGCGGGGAACTCCCGAGGGGAGTTCACTGTGGGAGGTTCATTTTCGCTACAAAGCGAAAAAATCACGGGATCAGCTACGACCGTAGCACTCACCCGCAATGAAAGTGTTAAAATTACCTATGTAAATCAAATGTATAAATCGACCGTATACGAAATTTATATCGAGATGTAATAAAAATCCATTACTGACCTATTATGAAATGAGGTTACCCACGATATGACATTACACTTGAGTGCGGTCTGCGTGTGGCCTTATGATAACGTTTGTCGCAAAATAATATGTTTTTCTACTCGTCGACGGTAATGTTTCAATTAAGAATACGTACACAAAATTATAATCAAATTATACAATATACATTTACATCGCTATTCAACTATAATGAACTTATGAATGAACATTATACAACCCTGTAGGTCTGTAGTTGGCAACTACAATGAATTTGACCAATCGCATGGCAGCAAAAAAGACATCAACGAGCGGTCACCTAGGATCTGCACTTTGTTTCAGCGTATTTATTTCATTAGTTAGATTTGTTTACTTATTTTATTGGTTCGTAGGTAAAGTATTGTATACAACAGTGTTATAATCAAACTTATCGATGTAGTCCCTTACTGAGGCCTGACTGAAAAGCTCTCTATTATTATACGATTGTGTAAAACACTATTTAAAGCCTTATGTAATAACAGTGTATTATTAGGCGACGAAGTCGTATGATTATAGAGATATCCTTGTCACGTACCCCCTTATTCACAAACGTCTGCTAACTTAACAGGTCATTAAGGATTTTTTGTCCCTTTTGCTCTTATGGACACATTGTTAAGACCGAAAGGGACAAACAATTACATATTAGCGGCTTGTAAAGTTAGCAGACGTTTATGAATAAGGGGGTTAGTCTTTAGTTTTTTATGCTAAAATGTTTCCACACTTCATTTGTGAGTGTCTTCGTCTACATGATGTACAGTCACCATTAGATATAATTATATTATATTGGAGCGACCACAGTGCTCAAAATGTTTCTTGTTTCTTATTAGAGTAATTGATATGAATAGCCCTTTAACAAATTAATAAAAAAAAACAATAATTATATTTTTAAGTTCTACAAGATGGACTGTGAAGGTTGCGGGAGTTCGCTGGATGCGGCGCAGGACTGGTTCTTTTGGCAATCTTTGAGGGACACCTATGTGCCGCAATGAACGTCTTTCGGCTGATACGATGATGATGAAGTCCGATAAAATTATTAAAAGCATAGAAGTCAGGATATGATATGTCAGTTATATCAAAATACAGCCGATCCGGAAATTATTCAAATTACATTTAGGTAATTTGGTACCTACAGTAATAAAACATTTTTATTAAGCGCGAAGATTCTTGTTTACGCGCTAAAGCTCGTTTGACTGGATTAAATTAATGTGTTTAGTACTTTTTCGCAATAAAACAGCGGGATTATAATGTTGTAAATTGCAAATGGTGTTGATTTGATTAAGTGTTATTTACTTACTTGTTAATGTAATTATGAAATATTTCAATGCATATTTAGCTACCAAATAATGACAAGTGAAATATAAAAAAAACTCTGTGTTATACATGTTTTGTAATGTTATAAAAGGTACATAGGTACTGTTACTATCGAATAAGTTCTATTTTTTTGTCGGTTGTCTAGAGCGTATTGAAAATAGTATTTTTTAGTACAGATGGTGCCTTTTTTAGGCTCTAGTGCGAGAAATGTGTCATTTTACGTCAGGTCCAAAACTTCGGAGGGCCATCTGCACTAAAAAAACGTCGTACAAGACACGTGCAAAAACGAAATTCGAAACTCGTGTCGATTTAAAATACTCCCTATCGGTCGTGTTTTAAAACATCGCCACTCGTTTCGAATTTCATGTTTTTCGCACTTGTGTCGTAATGTACTATTACACAGTCGTGTTATAATAGAGAGTTTTGTTGTCAAGTACCGTGTTTAGGCAACGAAGCTTGCTGAGTGGTCTAAGTAAGATTCGAGCACTATTGTTCAATACTTTTTATTCGAGTCTGTAAAATATAATAGGTAAACTAGTTATTCTAAAAAAAAAAAAAAATACGCCGAAACGAAGTGCACATCCTGAGGTGGCCGTTCCTTGATGTCTTTGATGGTGGCACGCGATTGGTCAAATTCATTATACTTGCCTACAGCGTTGTGTAATGAATTCGTTATAGTTGGGTAGCGAATTTTATGTAGGTACATGTATCATTATGATTACAATTTTGTGTACGTTTTCTTAATTTAAACATTACAGTCGACGAGTAGAAGAAACAATATTTTATCACTTGTTTTTTCGTTTTCTAGTGGTAAACAAAGCTTTCACTTTATAAAAAAAGAACTTTATTAATATTAATGTCAGTAATTAATTAAAAAAAAGTAATAGACACAATAATAGGGCCAATCTTAGATATAGGTTAGGTTAAGTAGATTAGTTAGATTAAATCTATGTACATAAATTGTAGTTTTGAAAATAAATATATATAAAAAAAATAAAAAAATAGACACACATTTTAAGTCTGAAGCAAACATGGTAGTTGCCTTATAACGGTGAATAAACTTTTTTTTCTGTCTGTTACTACCATATAATTAAGTGTCACCAGAAAAATGCCACCACGGCAATAACGGACAGAAAAAAAGTTGATTTACCCATAAAAGTACGAGTACCTACGTGTACAAATTTGAAATGGTCGCCACATCACTAGCTGCCACTAGTAATTAAACCATCGTAAAGCCGCCCTGAAGAACTAAAAACCAGAGGTATTAAAGTACAGGTAATATTGTTGTACTTACATGTTAATTAAATTACATTTACAAAAACCTCACGCGAGCCGCAGTTACATTATGCAAATAACGAGAAAATTAACTCGCCGCTTAATTTACGACTGTTTTTTAATGTGTTAATTAAGTTTCTCATTTTCATAATGAACCTAACCCTTCCTGCAATAACATGAAAAGATTGTATGAGTTAGGTGAGCCTTTCATAACCCTTGATAGTATTTTCTTCAACACTCCCACTTCTTTTCAGACTGAGGAGTCTGAAAGAGTTTGCACAACGTAGGTATATATTGACCATTGATCGTTTCCATTTACGACATTCCCATGATAATATACATTATGATTTCTCCAAGATTCCATAATCATACCCCTTCTTGTTGCCAACCGAACCACCTTGTTTTGTTTTGAAGTCTGTTAAAAAAAAATTATCGAAAACGGTTGGTGTGATATTGAGTTATTCGTCCATTTGTCATGCACATGTTCAATGCAAATTTATGTGGTTATCTCATGGATGTCATTTTCATAACTAGACCAAATTAAAATGGGACCAATCAGCAAACATCAGTATTCAATTTAAAAAAAAATCATCAAATTCGGTTTATCCACTCGGAAGTTATGAGGTTAAAAAACAAGCAGTCGAATTGAAAACTTTTTTGAAGTCAGTTGAAAATTATTAGGCTGTTAGGTTCAATGATGCTGAGCAAGATCCATCACATTTCGCAAAATGTCCTAAAATGTTTGTTTATTTATAACATTCCTTTTTTTGTTACCAAAAATGTATAGGAATCATGAAACTTCCATACCCCTTTACGACCGAGACAAACATTTTCTAAAATCTTATGAAAAATGTATGTAGATCGTTTTAAATTATCTTCGTATACTTGTAAAAAATAATTAAAAAAATCGAATTGCCTTTTATCATTAAAAAAATCGCATGCACGAAAGTGACGTTCAGGATCTATACGTAAATGCAAGATCTTGCAAATTAGTATGGACATGCATAAAAACATTAATAAAACACATTATTTATGAAAAAAACGTCCTATTATAAGCGATCTTATATTTTTAGGGTTCCGTACCACAAGAAGAAAAAAAACGGAGCACTCATAGGATCACTGGCGTGTCCATCTGTCCGTCTGTTACAACCGATTTACTCCGACACTACTACTGGGCAGATTGAGTTGAATTTTCGCACACCTATGTAAATTGGTGACCCAACAATGGATGTCAAACGTAAACAAATGAGTTTTAAATGTGAAAGCTACTTTTAGACGGTAAATTAGAAAATAAAAATCAAAATTTTCACTTCATGATTTCGAGAAGATAAAAATGTATTATCAATGCTAATAATAATATGATGAATGGATTAAAGCGACGATTTTTTGGAGTCGACGTGTAATAACCAGTACTATTTGCAATATATACTTTTACTGACTGGGAAAAACGAAGAATCTGTAAATTACATTAGGTACATTATACATATTCACACAAGAAAAAAAACGATATTTACTACACATTGAGTTTTCCACAGTAATTCGACAATAGATTTAAGATGTGAACGGAATTAACGGGTTTTAATAGCCAAACAAGAAAATATTTGTGGTTAAATACTTAAAAAGCTTATGCTAGAAAGTACTACGTCGTGCACAAGCAGAATTAGCAGTAATCTCGCACCTAGCTTTAGTGATGATGTGAAGCTTCCGAAGATAGACATAGCAAAGTTTACCAGAAACTATCAAGATTGGACGTCCTTCTACAATGTGGTTTCTTCATTCATCCACGAATAAGCAAAACTTAAGAAGAGTTCAAACGAGCAACATTCTTAAAAGCAAGGCCAAAGCAATTCGAGAGCAATACAAAGATGAAAATACAAGATATTATTAACCCAGTTCCTTGGATACGCTAATCAAAATACGATGAAATATATACCTAACGAATTAGACGAAATATGTAACCAATTCTTCAAAACATATGACTATCTTTCGCAAAGACCGATTATGCATATCCGTGCAAATATTTATGACGAGCTCCGTCCGAACCTATAATTTTGTGCACTTATTATTTACGGGCATATTGTTTACACAAAATCACTTAATTTTATTCTAATTTGTGCTAAATAAAAACATTTAACTCTTTAAGAGTAAGTATCACTCAATAAATAGAATGTCTGTTACCGCAAATATGCGAAATTATGAACTTACATGTGCACCTACTCCCACCAAAATACATCGCCATCTTCAACGCTGTCTTGCGACTGACTGATGCGGCCGCCCTAAGGTATTTGCTAATTTTACGTGTCGGCTAGTGTCTGCAGATTCGATCGGTATAGGTTTGATCTCGAAAATACAATTTACTTGGTGACAGGATTTTTGCAAAGTAATTTGCAGGATTATATCAAACCGGTCGGAAAGGGATACAAACTTAATGGGGCATTTTGTGAAATGTAATGGTTTTTTGTTTTTATTTTTTACGGATACATACAGTTAACAATATGTTAAAAAATCTATGCAATGTAGATTGCAAACAAATAATACGTATTTATATTACGATATCAAAAGTCAAATTTTCTCCACAAAACGCGTTCTTATTAATAATTCTTTCGAAAAACCTTCCAATGACTAAAGCAGGCAATATCCGCTAAAATAAAATTGTATCCCCGTGTTTACGCCACATTTGACCGCTTTTTCTAATAAATCACTTCCCTTTTATTATTAATTTTCTCATTTCTCTTGCTTCTGGGGATTCAGTTACTTCAATAAACGTATTCTTTATTGGTGCCTGTTTAATTTATTTCCTTTTTCACGAGTCAAAATCAGGTTCGTATTTTTTATGCGGGGTCATGCATGTAAGAGACTAAACAGAATTATATTTGTATTACAAAAATATTACGCGATTTTGAGAGTAAAAAACTTGGTCATAATGAGAGTCAGGTACTCGTTCTTATAGTTCTGTAATAGTAGTAGATAATAATATTAATAATATTTATTATTTGTTGTTTTGTTTTCTGAGCAAATATCTCTCCTTCTATAAGTTATACCCAAAGTCCTCTACCCAAAGGTTGTCTGGAAGAGATCGCTCTTTAGTGATAAGACCGCCTTTTGGTTCCCTCTTTCAAAAATGTACTTTTATTATTTATTTTGTATTTGTTTTTGAAGTTCAATAAATAGTTCGAGGGTTGCCTGGTGAAACCCGATAAGTGACAAAAAGTGAGATTTTAAAGTAAAAACAGTTTTAGAATGATTCAGTATCGGTCAATCTAATATCTCACACGCGCGCGCGCTCATCGAGTAAGGTCACTCGAACGAACTCTCGTCAATTGTATTTAAATTGCCGTGTAAATAATGGCAAAAGTCACGCTTCAAGCGATAGAAAAACTTATTCAAAAGGCCGTGGAACCAATCGAACAAAAAATATCCCAATTAAACCTTAAAATCGAAGCGATTTTAGCAAAATTAGATGCAGAAATTTTAAGCCAACGAACAAACGACAAGGATGGCGATGCCGTCGCAGAACAGGAACGAAAATTGCAAGTACCGAAGATGAACGATCCAGCCCCGAAGCAGCCAGTCCGAGGCCGGCCGACAGGTACGTCACCAGCGCCAGCCGCGACGGCAACATCATCAGCGCGCAGCGTTCGAGCGAGCGCGAGAGCCCTGCAGCTGCATGCACAACAAGCAACTCGGAAGTCTCTGTCACACGCGCCACCTCCGACCATTGCACCCGTGAGTAAGCGAACGCATCCACCTGCATCAGCGCCGAACGAAGCCGACCCTGCGCCGAACGAAGCCGACCCTGCGCCGAATGGCAGCGATGACTCGCAACTGTGTGTGGCCACTCAACCAGCGGAACAAGCCGACGATCGAACAATACCTAACCCTGGAGTTCCAGACGCCGAGACATGGGAGATAGCTGGCTCTCGAAAACGTCAGAACAAAAAGCGAAATAATGTTGTAGTGGGTACCGGCTCGAATCACGATTATATTAAAGCTGTCGAGCAACTTAAATACATCCAAGCCTGGTCATTTAGACCCGAGACTACTGCGGAAAACGTATTAAGCTTTCTGAATGACTTAGTAAGCTCTGACGACTACTTTGTAGAAAAAAGAGAAATTAAAACTAACAGGCATGCCTCGTTTTTAATCGGAATCCCGGAGACTTTATTCGTACAATTCAACTCGCCTACTGTGTGGCCACCGCGCGTAAGATTCACCGAGTGGTTTCGTGGCCGCCCCCGCTCCGCGCGGGGACAGCGACGGCCTCACTCTGACACATCGCTGCCGATCAACACCGAAGTGCAGTCGCAGCAGCGAATCTAATCTACCCGTGCGTGGTGATTTTTATGACACCGGACCACCGCGGATGCCAATAGTATGTCACCATAATATTAGCGCGCTGGATAATAAGGCGCAACGCCTCGAAATAAATAGACTTCCTAGGAAATGTCCAGTCAAGAATAACGTACTCACTATCTGTCATCAAAATATTAGATGTCTCAATAATAAAACAAGCAGACTTGAAGTGTTATTAAATAATGAATTAAAGTGCGACGTACTCGTACTGACGGAGCACTGGCTGCGCATAAATCAATTGTCTTCTGTTACATTGCTTAATTATGATTTGATTTCTTCGTACTGTAGACCAAATATTGCCCACGGTGGTTGCTGCATCTACGTGCGCGGCGACGTCAAGTGTAGTAACAAACAAGATTACTGCGACTTGGCCTTAGAACAAATATTCGATGTTTGTGCGGTACAACTGATTAATGAGAATCTGTTAATCGTGGGCGTGTATTACTCTAATCAAACTAGCCACGTAGACTTTTTGAGTCAACTCGAAATATTGCTAGATAAAATAACTCGAGACGGGCTTACCGCGATCATTATGGGGGATATTAACATAAACTTACTCGAAAATTCACCTTCTAAAAAACAGCTTTCTGATCTTTTATCACTTTATAACTTCAAACAGTTAATAGACTTCCCCACCCGTATTGATGGCAATAGCAGTACACTGATCGACCACGTGTACACGAACATCCCCGCCGAGCACATAGCCGGCGTGTTCGGCGCGCGCACGCACCTGAGCGATCACGACGCCCAGCGCCTGACCATCTGGCGCGAGCACGAACGCCCGGATGCGTTCTCCTTCCGACGCAGTTTTGGTGCGGCTAATTGGATACATTTTCAAGCCGCTATCATGTCCGTCGATTGGCCGGGGGTACTAGACAAAACTAAACACGACTGTAACTTGCTTGCAGAAGCACTCATGAACATTATCATGGGCAAACTGAATATTTGTTTCCCGATAAAAAAACTGCCAAATCTCTCCCACTCAAAAAACTGGGTAGATGAGGAAGTAACAAACTTAAAACATTTGTTATACGATACCCTGCATTTGAAATCCACTTTTCCAACTAACACCAAATTAAGCGATTTCGCCTTAAACCTTTCCACTCGTTATGACTTGTTATTGAAACATAAGCGTACCTTGTTTTATTCTGATCAAATCCGCAATGACCCTAACAAGTCGAAGCGAATGTGGATGGTTATTAATTTGGAATTGGGCCGTAGGACGCGCGAGCGGGTAGACTATACTGACCACATCAAGGACAACGATGGTAAGCCGTTCGCTAGTAAACAAATGCTAGTGAACGCACTGAACGCCGAGTTTATAACCGCTGCGAGCAAGTGCGGCGCCCCGGCAGCCAACCTGTCGGCCGCCTGCGCCGCGCTCTCCGTTGACGCGCACGCTAGTGATGTATCGCTAAGGCTTTTGGCGTTCACGCCCTCAGAGGTCATAAACATTATGGTGAACCGCGTAGCGCCCAAGAATAGCACGGACTACTATGGTTTGTCCGCCGCCGCACTAAAATCGGTTATTAAACCATTTGCTGCCACGATTTCCTACCTCTGCAACGCTTGTGCCCGACAGGGGATTTACCCAGCCGCCCTTAAAAGGGTGAAAATCAGCCCCCTATACAAAGGCAAAGGTAAGAGATCAGACTCAAAATCCTACCGCCCAATATCACTGGTGCCGGCAATCAGTAAAATCTTTGAAGTAGGGCTAAACACCAGACTTACACAATTTATAGCGGACCGCGACATTCTGTCAGGTAGGCAATACGCGTATCGTGCGGGCCGCGCAACTACGGATGTAGTGAGGGAAGTGGTATGGCGCGTGCTGGGTGCCCGCGAGTCGGGACTACACGTGGCGCTACTGTGCTGCGACCTTTCACGCGCTTTCGACACCGCTGACCACGCCCTGATTGCGGGAAAGCTCCAATTCCATGGAATACGAGGACCGGTTCTTTCTCTATTTTCCTCATTCATGGCGGACAGATCTCAAGTAGTGGTTGGGGAAGCGGGACGGGTCATTTCAGCGGAGATGCAGAAAACCCTAGGAGTTCCGCAGGGTTCGTGTTTATCCAATTCTCTGTTCAGCCTCCTTTTAAACGACCTTCCCACGGCCATCACCGGCGCTGATATCTTTATGTATGCCGACGACGTGGCCGCGGTGATAACAGCCCCTTCAGACACCATGCTAGAATATAAACTAAATTCAGTGGTTGAGCAACTAGAGTGTTGGTTCTCGTCCAATGGTCTGGCGCTGAACAGAGAAAAAACGTGCTTCATGACCTTCGCCCTAAATGGAAGGATGCAGACGCCACTTAAAGTCAGTGCTGGTGGTATCCCTCTACAACATGTGCGATCCACTAAGCTACTGGGCTTTGTAATAGACAGTTCTCTAACCTGGGATGATCACGTGGAGGAAGTCTGTTCAAAGCTAGGACGAGCATGTTTCGCGCTGGGCAGGCTCGCAAAGACTGCAACACGTAGCGTAGTACGAACTTGCTATTTTGCGACCGTCCACAGCCTGCTGACGTATGGCACGGAGCTGTGGGCGCGCGCCGCGGACTCACAACGAGTGTTTCTCATGCAGAAGCGGGCGGTGAGAGCACTAGTCGGGATATCGAGCGACACCTCTTGTAGGAGCTCCTTCAAGGACCTAGGAATTTTAACCCTACCTAGCGAGCTAATATATCAGGTGGCATTATTTACACACACAAACATTGAATTGTTCAAGCGCCAAGGTACATACGCGAATCGACCTCTTCGTAAAGATAAGTACCATTACCGCCTCATAACACCGAAACATAAATTATCAAAATCAATAAGGTCTGCCTACGTGATGGGCCCGTCGGTATATAATAGACTACCTGAGCATGTCAGATATGCAGCTTCCACCGCAGTATTTAAGGTCAGACTACGCAAGTGGCTTCTCGACCTAACATTGTACAGTGTGGGTGACTTTTTTGAGTTACCATGCACATGAAATGTAATTATTATTGATAATTATTAGTTATATTGACTTGTAACATTGGTGTTATAAATAAATATTTGTATTTGTATTTGTATTTTGTATTTGTAATGGTAATATCAGATAAGCGGATTTTACATGTATCACGGAAATATGCCGAGTAAATAACCCAATAAGTACTTGATTTCAACTATTAATTCAAAACTAAATACTACAACTACATTTAAGACTTCATTTTTGTTTATTACTTAATGGAAGAACCACATAATGTATATTTATTGGTATTTAGTGCCGAGATATTTACACCTAATCAAACTAAACACACAATGTAGAACCAGTTACTGTTACTTACCCGGTCTCACCTCATTACGATTGCAAACTTTAAAGGATTTTATTACGAATTAGAATACGTTAAAAGCATTTGTTGGATTCTACTTTTACGATATCATTTATTGCACATACAAATTTATTCAAAGAGAACCCAACAAATAAACTTATAGTACTTATTTGAAACAATTCTCTAATATAATATTTTGTTAAGTTCAGTAATCGGATTCTCGCAAGAGGCCTTTAACAATTTCTTTCGAATATGTCCAGGGAAGAACCCTATAAGTTTTTCGACGGCCTTGACAAGTAGCGACACGAACGCAAGCGCACCGCTGCGACGTTGCATATTTAATTGAAAATAGCTGTTAAAAAGGCGTGTATTGTATTAAAGAAGGATGTGAATGATTCTGTTCAAAGTTGTGTGATGGGTGACCGAGGCAGAAAATTAGTGCAACTACCTAGCTTGCAGTAATACCTAAGCTGGAAACAGGTAATCTACTTTTCTAACGCAGAATTGTCATATTTTACACACCGTGTTTATAGTAATGAGTTCAAGTAACAATTAATGTAAGCTATTGTATCTAACCGTTACCATGAAAAGCATTGTTGTTGTTTTATTGAACTTATTGGTTTTTAGCACTGACTATGAAAAGCATTGTTGTTGTTTTATTTGATCTTATCGGGTTTTAGCACTGACTATGAAAATAATTGTCGTTGTTTTATGCGAACTTATCGGGTTTTAGCACTGACGATTAATGAGACTTCGCGACTTTGAGTGATTCTTACGATAAAAATAATAAAAAGGTAGTTGTGATTAGTACTTGTGATTAAATAATATTGATTATTTTTTACGTTTCAGCGGGGCAAAGTGCCTCCATGAACAGCTTGTCCATGACTAGACCCAGTGCTTCAAAGGCAATTGAAAAAAATGTAAGCTGTTACATGCAAAACAATGAAGATGGTAAGCTTCCATGGCCTTGAAGATCCGCACACTGTCCCACGTTACTACCTATTGTGCTTGTGATACTCACACTCCAATTAAAAGAAACAATTTCAGAAAATGACTCAAATGCGCTATATTGTCAACGACAACAATAGCATGCCAGACTCAAGCAAGTCCCTTGTGGACTACTAAAAAAAACCATTGTTAGGATCAATCGGTAACTCAGTTCATCATGCTTAAATTCTTTCCAGATAATGAAACTGACCCACCGGGCAGTGACCATTCGGATGAAGATCCCACACATGTGCCACATCCCAAGGACCCTCGCAATTCCGATGAATCGCAAATTGATATCACCGCCCAAATGCACAATCATAATAGTAAGAAGACTCAAGCAAGTCTTTTACAGACCACTCAAAAACAACGTTACTAGGACAAAGCCACTTATACAGGCAATTTATTCCTCCTTCGGTTTCCTCAAATGATTAAACTGAAGATCCCACCCACGACTATTTCACCAAAACAAATAGATTTCGACCCAGACTTCACCAATGAAAGTCCAAATGTTTCATCCAAACCGGAAGACCCCCTTATGGTGCTGATTGATGAAGCTTTAGATCGAGCCTGGACCGCTGCAGAAGATGACCATTCAGCGGGAGCTCCCTGCGCTCCCGACACAGACCCAGAGAACGACGCACCTCAGCGAAATGACTCCGGCCACGACACCATCATTCCTGAAAGTCCCAGTCCAAGGAAACACCAGGAACGCTCCCTGCCGACACCCGACAATGCCAGTCCCTCTGGTCAAGGCGAATGCACAAAAAGAGCCTCCTCTCACGTTCCAGACTCCGAAGACGATACATTAAAAGTATCAGAACCAACCGACTCCAGCCACAATGACGGCATGATCCGCGAACGCTCCGGTGCCTGCCCACAAGCAGAAGACACTGCTAACCCAATTCTAGACAATGTTTCAGACAAAGTTTGGGATTCCGTCAAACCTCTGAAGCGACGCAAGCAAGCCAAGGCATCTGAACGGAAAGTAAATATCGCTAAAAAGCGAAAAATGGAAAGGCTACCTAATATAACCCAAGGCGTTAAACGTCCTGCTAAAGTTCCAAAACCTCCTTGGAACCTCCTCGATCCTTGAAGCCTCCTTTGGAACTTTAGCAGCTTTCGCCTTTTAGCAATATCCACCCTCCACTCAGACAGCTCAGCCTGCCTACGTCGCTTCAGGGGCCCGACACAATCCCAAACCCTATCCAAAACACTGTCCAAAATCAAGTCAACAGCGCCTTCCACCTGCGAACAAGCACCGGAACGCTCACGGATCATGCCGTCACTGTGGCCAGAGTCAGTCGGCTCCAATACCCTCAATGTATCGTCTTCGGAATCCGAAACGCAAGAAGAAGCTCCCTCCATACATTCACCTTGACCAGAAAGACCAACACCGTCAAGCATCGGCAAGGAACGCTCCCGATGCTTCCCTGGACCGGGACCCTCAGGAACAACAATGTCACGGCCAGAATCATCTCGCCGAGGTGCATCGCTCTCCAAATCTGTATCAGGAACACAAGGAGCTCCCGCTGAATAGTCATCCTCCACAGCAATCCAAACTCGATCCAAAACTTCATCAATCAGCTCCATAAAAAAATCTTCCTGTTTGGATGAAACATTTGGACCCTCAGTAGCAAAATCCGAGTCAAAATCCACTTGTTTTGGCAAAACAGTCGCAAGTAGGATCCTCAGTTCAATCATCTGAAAAAAAAACGAAAGCAGAATAAATTACCTGTATAAGCAACTTCATCCCAATAACACCACTTTCAAGCAACCTGTAAAAGACCCACTTGAGTCCCCTTACCACCACTACCGCACATCTGGGCGGCGATATCAATCCGCGACTCATCAAAACTGCGAAAGTCCCCAGGATGCGGCACACATGCAGGTTCCTCACCCAAACAGTCACTGCCAAATAAGTCAGCTTCATCATCCGGAAAAAATGCAAGCACAATAAATCAAGTTACAGATCGATTCCAACAACAGTTTTTTTTTTTCAACAATCCACAAAAGACTCATTTAAGTCCGACATGCCATTACTGTCGTTGAGAATATAGGGCATTTGGGTGGCAATATCAATTTGCGATTCATCAAGATCGGAGGAGTCCTTTTCTGAAACTGATTCTCCTAACCAAAGCATGAGTACCACAAACACAATAGGCAACGCAAAACAATGTGCGGATCCTCAAAACCATGGAAACCCACCATCCTCATTGCCTTTCATATAACAGCTTATATTTTTTTATCCGCCGTTGAAACACCAGGTCCAGTCACAGACAAACCGTTCATAGAAGCACTTTGCCCCGCTGAAACATACTGAATTATACCAAGAGAAGAGTAATATGAAGAGTATCATGGATGGATAAGAAGCCTAAAAACGTTTGTTGGCATAGCACTTACTTTTTCAGATGTAGAATAATACCGTTATTACTTTTAGATTCGTCTATTTTTTAAGTTTTTATTTGGTAATAATACCCTCTTAGTAACAAATATGGTTTTTTTATTTATGCGTAAACCCAATAAGGCGATACCCCTTGGTAAAAAATGTTATCTTACAGGAAAACTAGATGAGTTACATGACTAAAACATAGATAAATTTAAAGTGAATGAAATTGCTTTTCACAAACCACTCATAAAACTACGAATCTATTTATCAAAATAAGTGTCCGATGACAATAAACCTTTAACATCATTTTTCTCGAAACTAGGTGTCACGTACTTATAGGGTTTCACCAGGCAACCCTCGAGTTATTGTATTGTATTGTTATAGTCCGGTGACAAACAGACAGACAGACGAAAAGAGGTAGTTTAATAATTGTCTTTAGAAATCGCAAATGAATATTAATAATTATATATGAATATTTATGACAAACTCAGTGTCTGTATTGCTTAATTCGATAAAAATTTAAAGCATTACAAATTATTTGATTCCATTGTTCGGTTTTATTATTTCATAACATTTCATTCTAGTTAATGTTGATGCTCGGGATCACGCATTTCAATATTTTAATCCGACTAATGTTACCAAAGGCTGGTTTAATCCAAATTCAGGGTGCATTGATAACTGATGGATGTAGTGATAGAACGGTTTCATATATATATTGCGGTCACTCCTGGTTGTCATGACAACGAGCCTTACCAAATATGGAGCAACACAGTGAAATCAGATTCGCTTGTAGAGTGATAACTAGTTTAACTTAGTAGTAGTAGTAAACACTGTATTGCACAAATCATAAAAATAACAAACAAAAAATATAAAGTGAAATTGTACAAAGGCGAACTTATCCATTTAAGAGATCTCTTGCAGCTAATCTTAGTTCTTCAAATCCGTGCATTATGAATCTATGAAGCCCTGATTTAGATTTCACAATGCATTACGATTGAAAATACAGCCATTCAGGTTCAAAATTTAGATTTGTAGCTTAAAGTGATAGTCTCGTTAAATAATGGGATCATTTGCTTGCCGGCCGTCTTCGATCAGTTAAGTGACAATGGCGTAGACTTAGCCATAGTAGTTAAGCTGACTCGAAGAAAAAATACCACAGTTTATGCACAGGTCACATACTAACGTACGCCTTGTGCAAATACGCGTACCATTGACGCCACAGAAGTGTGGCTAGCGGAATGCAAACATATCTTTACGACCGACCAAACACGATTAGGGTCTTATTAGTTGAGCTGACCCGAGGTAGGAACGATTTGGTCGTTGATTATGGCCATTGTCACGTTTATAGGCTCAAATTTATCCGTGTCCGGTCCGTCTGCTTTTCAAAGCATAGTCTTCTAATTCAAAGAATAAACAACTTGCAGTACCAACTTATTCATATGTGTAATTCTAAACTAAGATAAACAGAAAATCATGTAAAATCTTTATATTTCGTTCAACTAACTTTTCTGTCATATAAATTGTAATTATTATACCTTAGTCCTTCTGCTCTTTTGCAAAGTCAGAAAATAAATGTAAGCGTCCCTATGGGATTTATGCTCTGATTTAGTTTCAAATCTTTAAGCAGTTAGAAACTGTGATAGCTAATTAATTAGGTACCCATATATTATTTTTTATTAGATGGACTGAAAGTAGATCGATCATAAATATTTACGAGCCCGAAAAGAGTCTCAGTCGAATACAACTAATGGCGTCTAGACCAAACGTCAATTGGTACAAACCGAAATCCAAATCGGAATTCGCTCGCTCCAGTAATCGGGTTCTAAATTTAAACGAAACGGTCGAATGTTTGCAAACAAGATGCTAGTTTTATGGGTCCTCAATCACACTAAAGGTTGCCGCTCATATACTACACATGCACAGTCATATAAAGATGATTACTTTTCGTAAGCAGATATAACATTAAATCGTGTCAAACCAAAAATCGAGATTAAGTTCTGACATTATATTGGAATTAAATAAAAACTATGAATTAATTAACCATGTTTTATTTATAATATACCGTTAGGCCGTGAAACAAAAGTACTGAGATCAGGGTGATGCCGCGGGTTGCCTTGTATAAAATATAAACTATTTGAGGTCCGAGTATAACAAATTCCAAACTGTTTTCTCCTACAACAAACTTTTATTGAAGTTTAACTATCGTGAGACAATCATCATGTTACCAAGAGCTTGAGGTTAGTTCAGATGATAGATACTAAATTGAATATAGACTAGCTGGGAATACTCGTAGGTACATACCGTTACTGCGTAACTATGTCATAACCTTTAATGTAGAGCGCGCCGATCAAAAATGTTACTGCATATTGAACTTTTATGCGTATTGCAGAACGTCTACTTGGAAATACTCTTCTAAAGATAAGTGAGCAGTGATCTGGTTTAGTACTTTCAAATATAAAACGATTTTCTTTTACAAAAAAGAAAAATACACATGAGTTTAATTATAATTTATAAGGGAATTATTTCTCACGAAAGTATAAGAATATTTATGATATTTTAGTACGCCAGCGTGCGTAGCCAAAATGCCATAAGCTAACCTACACCACCTCTTTAACTTTTAGTAACTTAGAACGTTTAGAATTTTATAACAGCATTTTTCTATTGCTGATGAATCATCCAACCAACCAAATGATCCCGTACCTAGGTGTCGTAAGAGTCGACTAAGGGATTGAAGTGTTATTGACCATTTATTTATCGAAGATTGATGACAGGCAGCAGATAGTCGATACACTACTGCTATCGCCAACCCGCTTGCCCAGCGTGGCAATTATGGGCATTTACCTCATAGTAGGAGAGGCCTTTGTCCAGCAGTGGACTTATGATTAGATATGTGGTTAGATAGACACAATGATTTATTTATTTGTTTAACAGCCATACAACATAACAGCTTGACGCTAATGCGTTGCATGACAAAGTTATAAGAATGATGGTGAAGATTTGATGATATACTAACAAATAATTAATAAATATGTTCGCAAAACTTCAATAAAATAGATTTCAATATGAATGGCTGTGGAATCATCACCGATATTTTTTTTTGTCATTGAGATTGCCAATATATGAGGAAAATTTAAATTTGATAATAGAAGACTGTGAATGTACGTATGTACTTTGATTTGATTATTCAGTTCCTGAAATTGTGCACATAACAAAATTGGCAAACTCAACTAAGTATACTATTATTGCTATGAACAAACAATTAGTGAACACTGTCCCTATAATACTAGCTAAGCATTTAGTAAGAAATCCAAAACTTCAAAGGAAAGCTTCTTTATTCAAAACTATTCAGCGATCTGTTCTGAAAAGATTGCATCGTGGAACGAAAGCATTATTAGCGAAAATCCTTTAGTCCACGTCAAAGAAACGAATGAAAGAACGACTCACAAGAGCGCGCTTTCAACACGAATGGTATGCTATTAGAGAAATCATGTCAATGAGTACACAGACTAAATAACAGATGATGCATTTCTACTGCAAGGCATCGCTTTCCTCATCGTAGCACGTTTCAAGATGGCGGTCGCATGTTTGTGATGTGAAGTTGACTGTTAAACCATTTTCACTGAAATAGATACCTTTTGTGATGCTTTGATTGCAATTAAACTAGATGAGTAAGTATAATAACAAAGCTTGAATGGAAACAGTTATTAAACAATATACACTCAAATTTGAGAAGTTACGGATGTTTTATTTCAGTGCTTTATATTTCGTGTCATAATCATAATCAATTTAAAGTTACAAGTTACACCATATTGTGTTACATAAGAATATTTGCTTAGTTATCAGTAATGTGTAATCTTATAGCAAACGATAACTGGGTATTAAATATGATAACTAGGATTTAACGATTTATTAACGATAATAGATACCAATTTAAAATCATTTATGCACATATAAAGTTTTTCAAAACCTGACGACGATATATTTTTTTGTTTGTTTCTCTTTATCTGCTAGATAGATCAGTTTTGTTAATACAATTTTTTTGTTCCAAAGAGCTTCAGTTAAAACCCGAATGATGTCTTATTCATGCAATTTAAATCGCACCTTAAATTATTTAGCACTTTAGATTTCACTTTAAGTAAGAAATCAGACATTACTTACTTTCTCATTGTCATTCGATTCCTTTCATTGAAAATCAAGCTCCTTTCAAAGTGAAATAAAACAAAGCATTGTCCTAAGATTTAATATTGATTGAAATGTATCAAAAAGAAGATTCTAGAAAAGTCTGTTGACAGGTATATTTTCCGACGAAAAACACTTTTTATACTATTTACTTAGCTTTATATTTTTACTTTTAATAGCTTTATTTGTAATTACAACCAGTAGACATTGCTATGACGAAAATGTTATGTCTACGATTACGATATGTCTAGTCTTTTCACTAAGCAAAATATCTTTTTGTTTTTACTTAGGTAAATACTACGGCAATCCTTTACTTAGCCAACGTTGTATGTGTTCAATAATTATTAGCTGCTTTATGTTTTAAGTTTGAAACTAACGTTTTAAATTATTCTATTGACTTGTCGAATTTAATCGGGATTCCAAGGGACTTTTAGATTAAACTTTAGCCGAAATCAAGACAAATGGTTTCAACCGAGAGGCGACTTAATTTGAAACCTACTGAAGCTTTTATTTAAGAAGTTTGTAATTCCTTCATCCTACCGGCCATGATATTTGGTACTAGGTACTAATATTTTTTGTGAAAGTTCAAATCAGTATATTTACAATTTTATACAGGGTGACCTCCGAGAATCGTTCAGTTTCATATTTTTTAGCTCCATTAACAGCTAGCAACCGAATGCCACAAATTTCGTTTAGTACTGATTTTTCAATCCCCAGATAACAGTAACTGTCAAATAAATGTTAGCTCTATCCTGTTTTGACTGATGACCAGCAATAAGGATGGTAATACTTTTAACTGACGGATACTTTTAACTGAGGATTGAAAAATCAGCCCTTAACAGACAACTGTTTTTAATGTAAATTTTAACAAGAAACGGTACTTAATCGCGTAAAACTGAACGTAAGTTTACGCGATTAAGTCCCATTTATTGTTGAAATATGTGTTATGTGCATAATCATCATCATCATCAGCATATGATAGTCCACTGCTGGACGTAGGCCTCTCTTATTAACTATGCGTATAATCGCATTAGGAGGTAAATGCCCATAATCGCAACGCTGGGCAAGCGGATTGGCGATCGCAGTAATGTGTCCACTATGATGACGCTGCTGCCCATCATCAATCTTTTATCAAATAATGGTCAGTGACACTTGTAATGGTATCGGGCGTGTATTGAATTCGGGCTCGACTTTATTTCTTAAGGGAATGAAATAGTTGTGAAAATAATTGCTTAGTAATAAGTAAGGTCTGAGGTAAGTAGGGGTATTCATTGATAAGTCACATGGCGATTTATAAAATTTAAATATATTATCGCAAATTAGTAAGGAAAGGTGTGTTCCTATTCGATCTATTAAGTTTTAAATACATAACAAAATCTTTAACCTTATTGTCAATACTAGACTATTACGAAAATTAACAATTACTATCATACCAAATAAAACTACTTCTTTAAATTTACACAAAACAAAAGTACCTAAACACCTTCCTTTTCTGGGAACATAATTCAAAATATTTCGCTAAAACCAGGAAAACCCAGAAAAACCTGGCAAAAGCAATTTATGCTAGTAAATAATAATAATTATTACATTACACCGTAACATTAATTACAAATACAACCTCTTGAATGAAAATTCCAAGACAATAATGTATAATATAACACTCAGAAAATTCAATTATATTTAAAGACTCAATACACACAGAAATAAGTCTGTTATATATTAAATTGACATCAACATTAAGTGTCCACAATATCTTAGCCTGCTCTCAGAAATATCAGTAAATAGGGATTCGAACCCCCTGTTTGTAAAACAATCCAATATAAGGTTCTTTGGCTAATATCAATTGAACGAGGATCAAACTCGTTTAAATATTATCATGATTAAGTATCAGTCATAATCTGATAATTACAATGTTAAATTATACACAGTGGTTATAGAACAACACATAAATGGATCAGTAAGTAAGACATTACTGATCTACACTGTGACGTACAATCTCCGAATGTGACATAAAAGTACAACAATGTCATAATCACTTATTCAAGTCTTAGGTATTTAAATATCGGGAATCGAACCCAACACAATATTATAATTCTATACACAAATATCACACAAGGACAATCAAAACAATCATAAAAGGTATGTCGTGTGTACTCAGTTATTATCATAAAAGTGGTCAATATTAATGTAACCAATTATTTTACAAAGTACGTTATAGAACCTATATTAATTGAACCAATTTAATTAATGAAATATGGTTTACATATATTATTTAGAATGCACACGACACAATTGGTAATAAAACACTTAGCTGTGAACACAGGATCGGCAACCACTGATTCTAATGTACGATTTAGATAATTAATCTAATAATATTCCAAAAATATCGAAACTGTTACAGAACTGCGCGACCCGCATTCTTCCCGGCTGCAATCGAAGTGTCCTCCATACACTACACATTTCCCTAAGGAAAACCTTTACAATATTATCTTATCGCTACTTATATCTATTTCCGACTTTATAAACATTGATATAAGGATTTGACTTTCGAAAACAGCGCAAACGCATCGTAGATCTTTTAGTTGCAAAATGACGGGGCGGCGAGCGTCACGTAGATAGGTATCCGGGGTTGATTTAGCCTCTCTGTCACACCTTTGGCAGCATGTGGCGCTTTCCTTGTCTGACGCTACGATGTTGTTATTGTGCCTTGTAGTCAAGCGTCTTTGGTTGTAATCGTTTCCACATGCTTAAGTGGTCCTGGGCGATTCTGTGGAATTCAAAAGCGCAAAAGTTTATTCCGTCTAAAAAAATAGACAGGGTCTTAATGGGTTTGTTCCTTAGAAATGCGCATTGTCTTTCATAAGATAAAGAAATGCAATGTTATTTTATTACGTTATGTTTTAGAAAGTGTGTCCATCATTTGGTGTGTTCCATTGTCATAAGTAAGAAGACATATCTCTAGAAATAATAATTAACCTATGGGATATGTTGCCATTACACACTACAGTTCTTTAGTCGACTTTTACGACACCCGCAGGAGTTGAGGTGCTGACAAATGTATTATTACTGCCGTCACCACACGGCTAATGTACAGTCAGCTTCAGAGATATGTGACCCCCCTAACTTGAAAAGTTTAACTCGCCGCTCGGCTAGCCGAGACTCAGTATTCCGATAGAATCTTACAAAAATTGTGTTACTTTGAATCATTTCACTGTGCCGCTAGCGGGGATCGATCCATAGACCTTAGTGATATGCCCGGTCTTACTCCGCCATACATTAGACCGGCTGTCATGCCACTGGGCTACGGATGCAGTTGCATATGGATGCAAACATTCGAACCAGTTGCAGGTGTCGCAAAGTGCAAATGGCTCCAACTAACTATCATATATATGCGTCCCTGTTTGGCAAGCTTGTGTTACGTTATAGTATTGTCTTTGTTTATCAATATTTCCCTGCCCTCATATCATTTTCGAAGACGCTTAACAACGACTTTAAGTAATCACATTAAAGGTTAAAAATCAAGAGCAGGTAATTCAGTTTTGGGATTTCATGTAGAAAAACGCCATTTGAGGGCAAGTTATAATTTGTAGTCCAAGTCATACCTGTCTCTGTTGTGTCGAAGCAATTACATTTTGTGAACTTTCTTTGCATTTTCAAGAAATTTATTTTAACAACTCACGTTTTTTTTTCGATTTTTGATCAACAATATGGTGCGACTAACAGTTTTTATGAAAGCCAAAATCGTAAATCTCTGGGAAGAAAACAAAAGTATTAAGGAAATAGCACGAACGTTAAATATTACGGTAAGTAACTATTGTAACTAATGAGATTTTTTAATCACTTTACTGAATAAATGTAAATGTAAAATTGGATTAGCCAATAAGATAAGCTAACAGATGTATTGTGTGTAGATATATAATAGTTATTAATTATTATAGATAATATACCTATTTGATATATTTTTTAACAGGGTCTGTTTAGAAAAATCCCTAACAAACAAAACACATCGTGTATTTTTTAGTTAGGTAACTTAAGATTGTTTCTCCATAATGGGTGTGTTTTTAAATGTTTTTATACAAGATCGAGGCTTACCAATGTATTTCCACTTCTTCAAGAATTGTCCTATAGGTATATGTTAGTATTTTTTTCTGTTACTTTATTTAGAGTTTAAGTAAGGTTTTAAAATAAAATCAGTATATAACTTTTTTTCCCGAGTCTGCTGAAAACGTAGTAGGTATGCCTAATACGCATTATGCCAACCGAGAAATAGTCGCACAAAGACTTAAGGCTATTTTGTGTTCAGTTATTTTACAGATTTGTAAAATTAAAAATATAATGATTATATTATATTTACATATTGTTTTACGCGTATTTTCATTTGCAGAGAATCACAGTTCGTAGGTGGTTAAGACGTTTCCAAAAACAGGGAGACGTGGAATGTGAGAAACCAGGTCCCCGTCCTACAGCTTACACTGATGAGTCTGAGCGTCATCGTAATATAGTGAAAATACATACTGATGCTCCATTTACCAGTACTCGCACTACTGCGGAAACTTTTGAAGTGTCACTTAGCACGGTTAGAAGACACCTTCA
This sequence comes from Thaumatotibia leucotreta, assembly GCA_025490895.1. Taxonomy (NCBI): domain Eukaryota; kingdom Metazoa; phylum Arthropoda; class Insecta; order Lepidoptera; family Tortricidae; genus Thaumatotibia; species Thaumatotibia leucotreta. The sequence goes on along the minus strand of JALPQI010030274.1, from coordinate 210,725 downwards.
TGCTGCTGACATACACAACTATAAGCCAGCCAAAAAAATAAGTTTAACTGAAGGACATCGAAACGCACGTATAACGTTCGCAAAAAAATACGAAAATTTCGATTGGGAGAACGAAATCGTCATTTTCACAGACGAAAAATGTTTTAAATCCGACAAAGATGGCCGAAAAATATTGTGGCGGAGAAGTGGAGAGAGGTTCAACCCCAAAAATGTGCTAGACCTTAGAACAAGCGGAAGGATAACGTTAGGTAAAATATATATATTTTTTTATGTTATGGCTTGGTATGAGAGGGTAAACGATATTTATCAGAGTAACTTTATTTCAGCGTATTATGGGTGGATGTCGTCCATGGGCCCTGGTGAGCTTGTAGAAGTTGGAGGCCGAATGAATGGTAAACGATACCTTGAGGTATTGCGTGACGTAATGCTGCCATCAGTTCGCGTCGCCTACCCTGAGGGCCAAATTTATTTAGTGCAAGACAATAGTGCCGTGCATCGGTCCCATGTAGTGCAAAACTGGTTGTCTTCTCAGACAGATATTACAGTGTTCGATTGGCCTTCGAAAAGTCCTGACCTAAACCCAATCGAGAACTTGTGGGGTCAAATGGTGCTTAACTGGGACCCTACCAAAGTTAGATCAAAAAAAAATCTAGATGAAGAAGTTCACCGGACCTGGGAATTGTTGAGGAACACGGATACCTGTTCTAACATGGTGACGAGTATGAAAAGCCGATTAAAGCAAGTTGTAGAAAGTGACGGATATCCTCTTCGCTATTAATTACCTACTCACACGCATCTGGTAACTGTAGTTATCAGCCATCACCCTTATTACCTAGGAGATAGAGGTCAATAAATATTCTCAAGCGGGTGATTAATATACCTAACTCTTGTGCTTCCATTTGTGTTATAGGTATTTCTCCACTATTGGCGAAATAATTATCATAGGCAAATTAAAACAAATGAATAAATCTTCCGTGTCAGACATGTTATTCATGTCATTAAGGTCGATAATAACTCGACAGGTTTAGAATCTGTTATACCTATTAGAAATAGAATGATGGGAGTAACCTTGCAATTTAAAAGTATTCACACAAATTAATTAACTAAACTTATTAGAAAGACACATTAGCATTCAATTACATACCTATTCAAATAAAATAATTAACATTATGAACGAGTGAGATTGTTCAAAATATTAACTTATTGTTTTTTCCCTAATAGTTAGGCCCCGAAAATAGTCTTTTCAATAAAAAAAGATTTGACGCACGGTTTCAAAAACAGTTCCCTGTAGGTATTTTAAAGATATGTAATTTAAAGCACAATTGTATCATCAGCATCACATTTTATACGACATTATTGTCTCTAAATGTGGTCAGGAATACACTGTTAAAATCCGTCGGCCTATGCAGGCCCACGGTGTATATAAAACGCGTCATCATTATCTTCATTGCGTTATTCCCGGCTTATGCCATGGCTCAGTTAGCCTGGGGTCCGCTTTGACAGCTAATCCCAAGATTTGGAGAACGGTGCATATAAAACGCATATTTTTTTAAATTGGAAATTTATATATTGATGAACTACAGTTCCCTGTATCGAATATGGCCCATTAGTGGAGAAAGCCCGTGTTTAAATTTTTTTTACAGTGCTGACGCTGCAGGAGATGAATATTGTTATCTTTGATAACATGTGGTTTCTCGCTGTAACGTCAAAGTTTTCGTTGAGGTTATTTCAATCAGAAAGAAAAGTAACGTTGTGGTTTTGGCATGTCACATGGTCGAATCTAAAATTTATTGTAATTTACCTATGCAAGTTATTCTTTTGTGCAATTAATTAATGCATGTTTTTGTGCAAGACTCACTTAATAGGAAAAGTTGGAAAACATTTTTTTTTGACGCGGATTAAATAATTATACGCAGCTGATCGTATTAATAAGCTAAACCCGTTTAAAAAAAATGTCTTCAACAAATTATTTATACTTTATTTTCTAATAAGATCACGAAAATGATAAACCCTATACATGGATAAGATGATTTTTGTAACCATCTGTAGGTATAACGCATATGTTTTTGTAAGACATTATTTTTGAATAGCATGAAAATAGTTATACCTATTGAAGCCTTGTTATCTCGGGGGTACTGTAACTAGTTAACTACTACATACTCTTATTCACGGCTGCTTAAAAAAACTGTGATTGTACGGAATTGAAATGTATGAAAGTAAATAACCGCGTGGGGTTTGTAACACATAACGTCTTTAAAACATATTTCCAGTCCAGTCTGCGATAAAAACTGTGTCGGATACGGCACGTCACTGCAAATCTGCAGCATCGCCTTTGTAGGTGTGACCGCACTTCAAAAAGCCTGGGGTCCGCTTTAAATATATTATGCCATTAAAACAATATTATTTTAATAAACCACAACGTTACTTATTTACACAACGGAGAAATGTTAAAACATTGATACATTAGATTAAAAATTTGAAGGTAGTTACTTCTTAATTTTACATAATTCATGTTGCTAAAGCAATTCGGATATTTGCTTATCTATCTTAAAGATACATCGTATAATATAACAATAGATAGATAAACGTTTATTTCATGAAAAGCAATTACATTATAAGTTAGCAATATATATGTAAAACCTGATCAACTAGCTGGGTAGATCATATAAATAGAATAAAACTTTCTCATAATTCCAATTCACCCGAAATATTGATATTGTAAACAGTTTTTTATAAACCAATAAAAAATAATCAACATTCGTATTTTTCTTTTATTACCCATTTCTCATAATAATATTTTCAGCATAATATATCTAAAACTAATAACACTAATAAATTGCAACGTGTTGTATAAAAAAAATACCAAAAAGTTCGAATCATCATGATATTTGAACCAGGAACCTCTCGTTTCATAGTCTATATTAGCAGCCGCTAAGCCAGGTCGCCGCTAGATAAGTTGACGAAATTATTGTTCTGGCTAAGACAAGCAACAAACGTTGTTTTACATTTATCGTCGCCATTTTTTTTATATTGACATATTCAATTTATAAATGCCTGTAATAACTATACAAAATAATGCCTGTTGCAGATATACTAAAAAAAAAATACAAAAAGTTAGGTGTGTCACGAGATTTGAACCAGGAATCTTTTTCTCGGGGGGGTCACATAATTGTGAAGCTTACTGTACATAGTAGCATATGTACTTCAATACAAAGAGAGTAGTCATAACTCGATAAGTATTTATATTAATCACACCAATACCTAATTGCCTTCACTGAGGTCCAAACCGTAGACTTTTAGCTCACTAGACAGGGTCTCATTGATGATCAACGTTTGACATGTAAGTTAAGGTGCATTTAGACCAAACGAGCATGCGCTCATTCTATCCCCCACACTACGAAATCAACGAATTTCGACGTGTCACGCTTTTCGTAGGGTGGGGGATAGAATGAGCGAATGCTCGTTTGGTCTAAATGCATACTTGTCTTTTACATTACTTCTAAATGAGACGTAGATAATTTTCCACTCACTGCACATGGGGATTATAATTTGAAAGAGAATTGCGAAAACAATTTATCATATTATTCGGTTGGTTAGTTCGATATTTGCATGAAATTATATTCTGCGGTTCACATACTTCACATGTCTGAGTGTCTAATGCGATTGCGAGGAACGACTTTGCATAAATTGATAGGAATCGTTATTTAATTTAGATTTTTCTACAGGATCACACAATCACTATAACATGTTTAGAGGTTAATTCATAGGTCATTTTTAAGGGATAAACTTATTCTATGAACCTACTTTTATTTTGTAAGTAGGCTTTGAGTAATTAAGTTATTAATATGGCATACGAGTAGAATAATTCTACTATATTGTTTAGCAATGTTTGTAGAATAATGCGTTTTATATTCAACATACTTGTAATTACATCTGCTGGGATACAGCATAGAGTGACACAAATCCGAGATCAAGATTCGAGATGGGATTCCGGAATGATTTTAACTCCGAACATAGATAGTATTTTGCATAAACATAATCATCATCATCATCATCAGCGTATGAATCGTATGATTAGTCCACTGCTGGACGTAGGCCTCTAATATTAACTATGCGTGTAGACGTATTAGGAGGTAAATGCCCATAATCGCCACGCTGGGCAAGCGGATTGGCGATCGCAGTAATGTTTCCAGTTCCAGTTGCATAAACATACTATAAGCAATTAGGCTAAGCGTGTGATGACGGAAGTAAGATTACATTTGTCACCACCCCAACTCCTCCTGCGCGTGTCGTAAGAATCGACTAAGGTATTGAAGTGTCACTGACCATTATTTGACAAAAGATTGATGATGGGCAGCAGCGTCATCATAGTGGACACATTACTGCGATCGCCAATCCGCTTTCCCAGCGTGACAATTCTGGCACCCTAGTGAAAAGGGGTATAAATCGAAATTTGCCACTTTACAGGAGAGCCAAAAAACGATTGGCGAAATTATTCAAAATTACTGTGCCGAAATGGCTAAAGAATTAGAATAACTTTAAATGTACTTTGAGTAAATACAATGCGTTCTTTCACATGCAGTCATTGGTTTATGGCTAAAATCAATAGTTTAAAAAAAAATTGACTTGTACCCGCTGAAATAAATGCTATCTAGAAATATAACCAAATTAGTACCCCTTTTCACATATATTGGACATTAGTGAAAACGGGTATACATTTAAGTTATTTTATAATAACTCTTTTTGAGATGTACTTTTACGAAAAAAAATTAGCTAAGTTTGTTTGCGAAATTAATTTTAATGGCATAGCATGTACCTATACAATATAATCCCAAAAAAACCGACTTATACCATTGTGTACAAAATGTTAGTAACGTGTAAAAGGGAATAACAAGATTTATATTAATCACTTTATTCAATTGTATCCAAATTCTATGAAATAATTTACAATAAAAATATTTATTTTTTCCATTTATTATTAGAAACTATTTCCTTGAATTAGAAAAATATTACTTCTTTTCAACAGCCAAAACACAACGCATCATAAAACGAAATGTTTTTAAATTTCATAGTACCAAAAAATACCATAATGTAGCATTTATTTATTATTATCAAAATCGTGTCATAATATTTTTTTTCTTATACCTTATTTTGCTAACACGGTACTCGACAAAAAACCTAAATAGTACAAATAGTCCTACTGTCCGTAACTTTATGCCCTGGATGTCGTGCGCGCAGCTAGGTAGGTACGTTCCGTAACGCCTGAATGGCAATTTTGTATCTTATCAAGTCACCTAAAATAACCTACCATTGAAAATCGATATTTTATTTAAAAAAAACTATTGTCTATAGCCTATCGTAATGTACATTACGATACAAGTGTTAAAAAAAATAAGTTCGAAATAAACATAAATAAAGCAAAGCACGACCGAAGGGAGTGTTTTAAATCGACACGATTTACGAATTTCATTTTTGCATGTGTATCGTACGACATTTTTCAGTACAGATGGCCTTCCGAAGTTTTCAACCAGGCAAGATATAAACGACTCCTCGCACTAGTGTGTAAAGAAGTTATTTCAGTTGTTTCGGATAAAAATAGTGACGTCGCAGTACTCTGTATGGAATCTTAATGAACAGACTTTAATCGACGAGTATAAAAAGCCTGTCACTATTATGTTCTATCGATTATAATTCTTATAAAAGTTGTATAGGTAAATATAGGTACGATCAACTTCAATTATTGTGTTAATTATACATTAACTTTAATAATTTAGTTAGTAGACAATTAAAAAAAATATTGTGATAATATTGTTTTCATTATGCTAGCATTCGTAAAACGTGGCCAGGCATGGTTTCGGGGTGGCTGTTTTGAAATTGTTCTAATCACATGTTTGTGGAGTAATATAGATATGGCAACAGCCATAGAACAGCAGCAAATACTCGTAAAAGGCTATTATAGCGCGCTTTCTATATTACCTAGATCATTAAGTAAAATTGTTACTACAATTTCAAAAAAAAGTATTTGCGTTAGGTCAACACAAACTAATATTACTAACATAGATTTTAACAAATAAGCAGCAGAATTTAACAGCTTGAATTTGAAAAAACAAAATACAATCATAAGTTAAGAAAATCATTAACCACTAAGTAAATTAAATTTTAAAAATTAACACTATTTTAAACATTGTGTATATATAACGAAACTTAGTGTAAAAGGGTATAACTTAGTACAAATCCGTCAATTTACTGGTGTTAAATGTTAAGTAATACTTTTTAATTTAGTGCAAATGGATATAATTCCCGCAAATGGATTGTATCACATGTAAAAAACTGGAATGCTAAGTGATTAAAGTCGACTTGTACCCGTAACAACATAATTTTATTCGTGAATATGGATTTATGTCGAATTGTATCTCAAAAAATGTTTTTATTGTTCGTGTAAAGTGATTTAAATACTCATGGATCCTCATTATCCGAGTGACCATCAAGAGAATATGAGTAGTTATAGCGTTACACACAACAAAAATCCAAACGCGTAAAACTTAGCTACACTAATACCTTTTGTAACTTTACAACGATATACTTTTTTTTGTTAGTAAGAATTTATTTCAACTTATACCTGACACTGCTTGGTCATTTGTGTTAGTTATACCATATTACACGACCGTAACTCTGTCAATTTACGTGATATCTTAGAGCCTTTTACACCAACAGATGTCATTTTTTTTTTGAAATTTTTTGGTATACTTAACTCAATTTGGCAAAAATTCGACTTATACCCCTTTTCACTAGGGTGCCAGAATTATGGGCAGTTACGCAGTTACCTCCTAATGCGTCTATACGCATAGTTAATAGGAGGCCTACGTCCAGCAGTGGACTATCATAGGCTGATGATGTATGCATGTACGTATCTAATTAGGCTTCATTTTACGCGTAGAGAAGCTGTTCCGAAATGCCTTGATCTATAATTGTTTTCAATCGTTTTTATTCGAAGTTATCTCGAATTTGCTTGTATGGCATGGAAACCTTTCTTTCTCATCCACACGGACAGAGTTGAGAGGTTACAGAAAATACATTTTAATTCAATAGATTGTAGAACTGGTCATTACTATGTAAGTTATGAAGATGACGTGATGCTGTCGATGCTGTTATAGTTTACAAAATACTTGACACATATTTTAAACGTAGTCTCTTTACTTCCGGAGATTTTGGTCAATAGTTATACATTGTACATTTAATTTAAGAAACTATAGTTTGAATTGTGTTTGTATGCAATTCCCCTGTACCGTAAACGTATACAAACGTTTGTTTCTTAATAAACAATAATTAATACACTAAAATACGATCTCGGTACCTTAACGGAATAATCAAGAGTAAACTATGAAGGTAATAATATATTATTTAATTAGTACCTAAAGCAAGCTGCGTTAATAGCACGGCTTTATATTATGACGTCATACAATATGGTAAAGCTTATTACTAGGTATGTCTGAAGGTACAGTCAACAAAAAATGTGATACTATCACTTTTCGACCCTATTTAGTAGTGATAAAGTCGAAAATTGGTAGGCCATAATAATATTTTTGTTGACTGTACTACATGTCGTGTAGGTACGTATCATAAAGAGTGACTGAGGGTGACGTGATGAGAAACAGCATAAATATCTATTGAGAAATTTTAAATGTTCCGTAGTCTTGAAAACTAGTTACCTACATTAAATACGTAAGGTAAAGTGGGGTAAGATTGAACGGTTTTTTTAATGGGGTAAGACAAAAAGCTACCTGTATACGCTGTGCCAGAAGGACGACTCTTTGTCTTACCCCATTAATAAAACCGTTCAATCTTACCCCACCTTACCTTACCTACTTAAATTATTAAATATTATTTTACGAAAACAAAAACGATAATGAAATTTTGTTTTACTCTGTAGTAGGTACGCTTTACATGATATTCGTGAAGGAAGAGGTACGTTTAGATTCAAATAAGATGACGTTTCGCTGTTATTTCTCTAAAGACGGTTTCTTGTATAATTTACTCATGACAATAAATCTTGTGTATTCTAACACAAGCAAATAACGTGACTAGTATTCTAAACCTTTTGTTTACTTCGTCAAACGGGACTTTTCAGTGGAAAGTGCAGACGACAAAGTAAATGGCTTCATAAGTTCCCAAAGCAAAGTGCTCTTCACACTTTTCAGACGCTTGTGGATTATCTTTGTCAACGCTTCGGCACCATAAAACATAAACTCTGAGAGCGGTAGCTTAAGAAGGTATTATAATAAGCATGTTCTTACGCCAAGGGGGGCTTGGAGTATTATTTTTTTCGGTGATAACCGTTTCCTGTTGGGGTTTTCTTGGCCATGCACATGTCAGACCACGAACCGTGTTGCTTTCATTCGACGTTCTCTTTGTCACTAAAGATGTCCTGTCACGAAAGAGGGATTTATAAGTGGAACATTTTATAAATATTCACTTTACTAGATTAGCTTTTGAATTTACCTCTCTTCGTTTATAAGCACTATAATTCAGCATATTTGCAGCTATTATTTGTAAACCTCCGTAGCCTAGTTGGAAGTGACCCTTCCTGCGAAGCTGGAGGTTCTGGGTTTGAATCCCGGCGAGGGCATTTTTTGTGTGTTTATCACAAATATTTGCTTCTTGATCATAGTTATTTTCTATGTATTTAAATATCTATTATTATGTATATATCTATTTTAAATATCGCCACTTAGCATCCAAAACATACCTAAGCCTTAATTTAACGGACTTGGTATATGAGTGTAAAATATTCCCATATATTTTTTTTACTTATTCAAAGGAATTCTATGTCATAGTGATCACTGCTTACTTGACGGAGGAGGGACGGCAATATACAGGGTGATACAAGATAATAAAACATGAATCTGTTAATGATATTGAACAACTTTTACTACGAGACCAAATATGAAAACTCATGAAAATACGTCCTTTTTAGGGCGCGTTACTTATTTGGAGATATTTTATTGGTCACGTAATAAATCATATTTAATTTATAATAGCTAACAAAATTGAGTCCTAATTTGTTTATATAACATTTATGACGCCTACACTTTTGACGCGGTAAACCAATATGGCCGCCGTTGTTGTATACGCGGTGCCACCAGTGGCCCAGAAAGAAACTATTTTCCGATGTGTCGACGAATGCGTTACTCTAATCGATCTACCGTATTGTTTATCAGGCAAATCATGACATGCTGGGAAAATTTTCAGGCATATCATGAAATGGCGCCGTTTTAACGATATGCCTAGGAATTTCGTGATCCGACAAATTACAGCTTGGCAAAAAAGAGTAGAAATTAAAAAGTAGCAACATCGTAGTGTCGTCCCTTTCAAATCAATAAGCGTGAGAAGACGGGACGATACTACAATGTTGCCACTTTTTAATTTCTACTCTTTTTTGCCAGGCTGTATACAACCGGCCGCCGACATACATATGTCGAAGGCGGATTGTATAATCCGCCGTATTACAATAGGCCTAGCCGGATTACAAAACAGCCCTGTTTTGTAATACGGCGGATTGACGACTAGCCGGATTGAATACGGCTAAATGAAAATCAGGCGGATTGTGTTCGACACCAAACGTTATTCAATGCGGCTAGCCATATTGTATTGTAATACGGCGAGTCATGAGCCGCCGCTTTGTCAGTTTTTGGTTCCCATTTCTGACACTCGCGGCGTTGCCTGTCATAACAACAAAAATGGCGTCGTTTGCCGGGAGTGTTGTTGTGAATTTACAAAGTCAATGGTGGAATAAACGACGAAAAAGTATTAAATATGTGCGAAAACAGTGAATTTAAGAAAAAACGTTGATGAACAACTAAGCAACTTCTATAATTCTCAAAGCGGAACATTACTAAAACCCTGGACCAAAGAGAGAGTTTTTGAGGTTATAGATCACATGAAATCCGCCAAAGTAGCCATGAATGACGGTGTTCGGCGGAATGCTACCCAATATTACTGGTATAATAAATACGCGGTGAATTTGATGTCTTTTAAATAACATTTTGCCCATTCTTTTCTTTCTGTTTATTAATTGGTGTTGTAGCGACAATGGTTGCCAAAACTAACGCGGTTTTAGCTTTTTGGATAAAATCGGAGGCATATCGACATGATCACTGTCTATTAGCACGAAAAGCACTGGACCGTTTTTGAACGGTGCGATGGTGTCGCGAGTCGAGCGCACGTACGGAGCGGACCAAGTTCGCGGTGCGGAGTGGACCATATTCGAACGTCTATTACTACTGTTCGAGTAATACCCACGGAACAGTATTTCGATACTTTGATGGAAATTCACAAGGTGGGCACGGTGGGCGTGATAAAATGCAATATGCTATATTAATCATATTTATTAATATAGGTAGCATGTTTTTTGATGGCTGTATCTTGTGAATTGTAATTTAAAAATAACTGATACCTACCATAAATAAGTACCTAATGTTGGTTACTTAACAATTAAGAAGATTATCTTTGTTCGATACAATCGGAATAGTTTTTCAATACGGCTAAACGTGGGCCGCCATATTGAAGAACGTATCGGAATGACAATCCGGCTAATCGTCAATCCGCCGTATTACAAAACAGGGCTGTTTTGTAATCCGGCTAGCCGTATTGTAATACGGCGGATTATACAATCCGCCTGCGACACATATATTATTCAAATATACATGATTGACATTGAGGTCTATATCTGAGCATTTATTTTTCTCACAATACATAATCTCGAAAACGTGGTCATAAAATATGATTTCAGATCTTGATATTTAATTTGATTTCGCCGCTATACTTACACAACCCCGTATCTGAAACACTCATTTAACGGAAAAGTCCCCGTATTCAGAGTTAAAGAAAGGTGGCATTTCCATGAATTGAATTGCTTTAGATCCGAGGTTGAGTGTACCGACGATTTGCCATTTCGTGTTGAATACTTTATTCGCTAACTTCACGATATTGTTCTAGTCTTAATAACTAGAACTGTTTCACGCTATATAATATCTTTATCTGCATTGCGCTAACAGCAATATAACAGTATTTTTTCAGTAATTCTCACGCTAAGTCACTAATTTCCGTATTGTTTTTGTGCCAAAACGCTTAATTTTTAATTTTCCGATTTACGAGCCAAATTAAAATTGGCCGCGTCGGAATCTCACTGCAGAACGCATGGGGAGAGGATTTGTAGGCTGTTGTTTCTGTACGTGCGCGGCTATGAGAGTTGACCTGCATTTTAATACGAAGTAATTAAAACAGATTACATTTAGGCTACCGTGCGATGTGGGTAAGACTGAAACAGGAGGAAAAATAAACTTTGTTAGGTCACTGTTTCATTAAATGAAATATAAATAAATATTTTTTATTACCAGAAAAGTACCTATACAAAGATTTCAGTTCACAAAAATCATTTGACCTACCTACTTAATGTTACCATTGAAATAATGATATCGTCGACCGTAGGTTCAATTAGGGTAAGGGACAAAATACAACTTTTCAGGAGAGCCCGACAAAGTTTTTTTTTCTGCTTATTCGCTCATAACTTTTATTGTATTTAACCTTTCCTGGCTCCGATTTCACACGTATTCTTATATTTTGGAGTTCTTTCCGCCTAAATAGTATTTATTGACGTAGACTAAATAATAAGGAAAATTGGTGTCCGTTACTCTAATGTGTTTCATTACTAACGTCGATTACACTCGTAGCAATTTTTAGTCATGTCCCTTACGCTAATTTGATTTCGATTTACAGATCCAATATCATTTTAAAAAAATAAAGTAAGGGCGTTTTAATGATTTTTTTAATTAAAGCAAAATAATGTAAGATAGTGTATTTGTAAAAATATGCTACGTGAGTTTTAGCGTAAGGATGATCCGTTTTGAAAAATAAGAAAAAAAAATAAGTTATTTCGTCTAAATGTGTATAGGAAATCCAAGTCCTATTGTTTGTGTGGTTTAATTGAAATGTCTTATTCCCGAACCTGTACCTACGCTAAGTCTTTTCTTGGAATAAAACATGATTATTTTCGTAACAATATTTCAAAAAATAAACAAAGATACATACATAAAGCTGATCAGAATCTCGTTTGAGTATTCAGGTAAAACGTAAGTTATTATGTTTGATAGTTTTACCACACAGTAATTATCTAAAAATAATTATGACAGAAAGAAACCAAAATAATGTTTTTCTGCTTTAATAGATCTTTATCAGTTAAATATAACTTACTTAAAATAATTGACAGTGTTAACACAAATAATAATCTTTTTTATCATTCATAACATAAATTATAATAAACTTTTTTAACAGAGATAATGTATATATAAATAATTTCTATGGTTTTAAAAGAGGGAAAATATATCTCGCTGCGACATACTGTCGCACCAATCACGTTCTAAGCGTGCAGGAGAATATACCCATGTCTATGGGTATATTCTCCTGGTGTCTACCAGAGACATAAAAAAAGTGACTGAAATAGTTCGATTGTGAACTAGGATACCTATCGATATTCTAATTGTTCTATGGTACCGGTACCACTTAAAGCTCAAAAAGAACAGGTGAAGGCAAATCTGAACCAAAAGGAAAAATTCCCTTGTTAATTTTCCTTTACTGCCAATATAAATATCCAGCATAGAAAAAATATTCACAGTTCCTCATAATGGCTGCATTGAAACATTTAAAGACTACCCTCTTTCTTCTATTCGACGTGGCTGTTGTCAGCGAAGCTGAAAAGTGTGTGCCAAGTTGCGATAACGAGTGCGGATCAGAGGGAGACAAACCGGGGCAATGTTGCCAGCAAGAGGGGTACTCGGGCTTCATCCGCTGCGATGGTCAACAGATATACTGCGAGGACACGATGCGTGGGGGTGACATGGCTTGTACGCAATGTACGCCCCCCAAAAACATGGCCATGAAAAATCCGACCATGGCTGACGTTGACGTGGCCTCGGATATCACAATTTTTCCCGATCCCGAGTTCTGTATGACAAATGATATCAATAATCATTTAAAAAAACCGACTTCAACCGATATCTCCAAGATCCCATAATCAGACCTTGATGCCAACGGGAGTAGTTAGGTTTATTCTGAAATCGGTTAAAAATTGATTTATGGAAATCGGTTGACGTGGTATCGAGTTATTAATCCAATTGTCGTGCACAATGAACACGCTTAATGCCAATTAAGACTTCTAATTATCAGAACTAGACCAAATCATTCGAAAGCTGATGGACCAAATGGGACCATCAGCTTTCGAATAAAAAAAGAACCATCAAAACCGCGTACAGTCGTATTGAGAACCTCCTCCTTTTTTAAAGTCGGTTGAAAACACTATAATTCTCTTTTATAATTTACTTGATGAACTTTGTTATTGGATGCCTTGGATAAGAAATGATGGCAAAGTAGGTAAAGAGTTGGAAGAAATTACTTCATATTTTATTATTACCTATTAGTACAGAGACCCGACCTCCTGGGCGGCCAGTGCAGTCCTGGCAGCGATCCGTTTCAAACGAGCTCCGTACGGTTGGCCTAAGCTGGAGGGAGGCTAAAAGTGTTGCTGAGGAAAGAGAGGCGTGGCGCGATCTTGTGAAGGCCCTTTGCACCTCTGGGGTGCCTTAGGACGACAACAACACAGATTTCGTTTTTTATTTTTTTTATTCATTCATTTATATTAGGTTAAAATTTTTAAAAAGTCTTCGATATTATAAGTACTTGTATTGTTTCTAATTTTGAATTAGCATGTATGGAATAAAAATGGCGTATCATTGGGAAATAAATGGTGAAATCAAAACACTCCTTCAATTAGGATAATTTTTTGTTCATGCATTGTCGCGATTCTACACAATAGATTCCAGACATCTGAACTTGATTACTTATTTCTGCGACCAATAATTTTATAACATGGACGTGTTCTATATGCCAATATGGGCAGGACATAGCCCTATTCTTAACACTGCGCATATTTCGGCGCAACATATTTGACAAATGTTTATAGAATATGGCCAACCAAAACTTTGATGGACAAATCACAACTAATTTTAAATGGCGGTTTAAGTTTTTATAGGTTGACATGGACATTCAATACCGTGAATACCGTGACGCATTGAAAAGGTGGTGACATTTATCAACTAAAATTCAGGACCGCTTTTGAAAGGCAATTTAGTATGACATGCGGCTTCAATGTTTTATTTGTTCGTAGACTTGGGTAATGATTTCTACAAAATCTTGAGTCTTCCTATTAGAAACTCTATACAACATAGTCAAAGTCAACGCAAACTTTGCACTTTTGAATCTACTTCCAGTTTTAAAGCTACACTACTTCGGGTACGAATCCCGGCGAGGGCATTATTTGTGTCTTTATTTATCACAAATATTTGTTCCTTGGTCATGGCTGTCTATATATTTAAGTATCTATTAAATTACTCATTGATTCTGTAAAGTACAATCGACAACACACCTGTGAACACAGGCAAAGTGCCAAAAATATGTAAACAGAACTTTATAAATTACTATGCGAGCAAATTAAAGTAAGGAACAATTATTTCAATATCCACGCAAATCACTTTAGGGTATCGGCAAAACATTTTTTTTCGATTCCAAAATTATTAGCGTAATAACACTTTTGTTATTTTCTCATCAAAAATAAACCGCGTAAGGGCCATTCCCTAAGTGCAAGGCCGGTTACCTTGTTTGAATTCGGATGCTTACGTACATTACACTAATTATTAGTAGCTGTGTAGAAATTTTTTCTTATTACTTTATTTTTTGGAGCTATTTTGATCCGGTACACCCTAAAAAAAAATAGGGTAAGGAACATTTTTTTAAAGCTAGAATTTTTTTATATACACCATTCGAAAGAGCGCAAAATTCTGAACAAAACTGTATACTTAACTCATTTTCGACATTTTGTCCCTTACCCTAATTGAACCTACGGTCGACGATATTTATCGGGCTCAAACTAGGCACATTCTGTATCTTGGATATGATATGAAACAGTGACCTATAAAAACTGTAATTACATTATTACAATAAACGGAAAAATGGATTCATTAAAAAAAATCATCATCGTTTCAGCTGGAAGAGGTCCACTGCTAAACAAGTAGGAGGTAGAAGGTATATCGTCGAGGATAGTGCAATACCGCGTAACTAACAAATTTAATAATGATAAAATACCTAATATTTAATTTTTCTTTCAACCATACTTTGCCACCAATACCGCACGTTGATAACGATCACTAGCCATAATTGCCACACTTGGCAGGCGGGTTGGTGATCGGCGTGAACGCAGTGTACCGCAATTGCGAGGATGCTGCTCCATCCACTGTTGCGTCTGACCGCAGATTTTTAAAGAACATTTTCGTCTCCAATTTAATACAATACGATATTCGAATATTTGGGCGAGTACTACACGTAAAATAAGATTTCCCGTACTGGCGCACATAATAATGTACCCATACTTTTTGTTACTAGGGAGATATTTTATGTATATTATTATACTAGAGATCGCCATTCCGCTTGCCCATCGTGGCGATTATTTACCTCCAAATACGTCTATACGCATAGTTAATAGGAGAGGTCTACGTCCAGCAGTGGACCATCATAGGCTGATGATGATGATGATACTAGTATATTTGGGTAGCGCCTTTTGCACGAAATTACGTAAGTTGTAGAAATCTAAATTACTTATAAATAAATACATAATGTTTTAAATGACGTTTTATTTTAAAAACGGTGCGAATGGGTTATAACCTGGGTTCGACTCCGTGGTTCTCTAACGTCTTACCGTGCGGTAAGACGTTAGAGAACCACGGAGTCGATTTTAACATAAAAGTCAACTTATACTCATACTCATCCTCATGTAGGTATATAATTAGATTAATTAGTCAAAAAACGCTTTCAATTTCATTTTATTTACGTGTTCTATTGATATTACAAACTAGAAGCTTAGTTAATAATATTTTTATTTTCGTGTTTTTTTACGTAATATACATAGTGTGGCAGTCTTTTTTTCATTTAAAATATAGTTGAATTCAATTCCCAGTTACATTTATTTCATTTATAATCAACTTTTGGAATGAGTATGTGAGCATGAGTATGAGTTGTCTTTTATCTTAAAATCGACTCTGTGGTTCTCTAACGTATTACCTTGCTACGAGATATCCGAACCCTAGTTATAACCATTTATAAATTATATGTCTCTTATATTACTTATTGTTTTCTGTGCAATAATCCCGTATCTAATATTTGGTAACTTCAAAGGGACAGCAGCTTAACGAAAATACTTTACAGAGTTAATATCTTGACTTGTAAATCCATTGTTCTTACCAAGAGCTATCTGCATACTAAAGAAACGTTTACGTTTGCGTAATTTGCTTTCTTTTTATCCCGCTCATATTTACGTTCATAATGGTGCGAGAAAAAAGGATAAACAGAATAGTAGTACCTTATACCCCTCCGACAGTCATCATGTCTAAAACTGAGTTTCTTGCAGTAAGGTAAACGGCCACTATTACGTGATAGTACGCTATTACGGTAGTTTTCACTTCCGCGCAAATAATAAGAAATCTGAATATCCTATGTTTAAATTATAAACGGGTAAAAAATCTTCGTTATTTAAGCTTTTTAAAAAACGAAATTTCCAAATTATTATACCTACACTTTCCGCGATATGTCACTCGGAACAGTCCGGGTGTCGCGAACAGCTATTTGGTGTACACGCGCCGTGCGTAGCCGTAAGGTTCGCGCTCTCATTTGTTAAGCTCATAAAACGCCAAAAGTAAGTCCTTTTGATTTGAAATTTCTAGAGTGTTTTTTTGAGTTCTTTAACTATCGATTTGACACAGAAAAAGGTAATATTTAAACATAGAAGTTGCTAAAAATTGCAATTGATTGACTCACGGAATAAGGTGCACCTAATTTTTGGTATGTCCCTTATTTCGTGATACTACCGAAATAAGGGAATTCTTGACTTATTTTAATTGATTGTTTATTAATATAACAACTAAACTAAATTGTATCGTAAATGAAAAACTAGATACTGTATTTACGTAAGTTTAATTTGAGCTAATTCCGGTATAGGTTTTTTTTACTTGAATTCTCATAAAACGAGTTTAAACATAACCCAAGTTAACAGTTTTTAGGTAAATTCACATATTACTTACCAGCATAAATTTGGTTATAATTAGGATTACTTTACTTATTGTTGTGTTTGTTTGTTACATTTAAGATTGTTTATAACTCATCTACGTAATTTATATATTAACTTAAAAAAATAATCGCGGGAATTTCAAAAAGTCAGTATCACGAAATTAGGAACCAGCATTTATTACTTTTCCCTAATTTCGTGATAGTGTAAACTATAGTAGTGGGTAACAAACAGACATGTAAGTATCGGAAATTTACCGAAAGAGAGACAGTAGGGTAGACCGAGGAGAATCGGATCACCTGGCGAATCGGATCAAGGTCAAAAATTCCTTAATTACTATATTAATGTTTAAACATTTCTTCAAATTCAGCGCAATTCAATTGAGGCACATTTCCTCGTAGGGTAGGCCGAGGAGAATCGGATCACCGGGCGAATCGGATCAAGGTCAAAAATACCCATATTAGTGTTTTCACATTTCGTCAAATTGAGCGCAATTAAAATGAGCCACATTCCCTCTCTTTGTCCTCGATCGTTTAATAAAATAATAGTTATTTATGTGGCTGGCGCATAATAAGAGGCATTAAACACGAGTCTGGTTTTATGAAACGAGGCGTAGGCGAGTTTCATAATATGATCACACGAGTGTTTTAATGCCTAATTATGTACAGTCACATACATAACCGTATACTTAATTACTTATGTTCTGATTTTCATTTAAGGTAGACCGAAGCGAATCGGATCAAGGTCCGAAATCTCTACGTATTTTTTTTTTAATTAGCGATTAAGGACAACGAGAAGAAGTGTTGCTCAACTGAAGTGTGCTATTGAGCACACTTAGTATTTAAAAAAATCTTCAAATTGTTGAAGAATCTTTTAAAATACTAAGGGTGCGTTTTACCAAATTTTGATTCAAAGAATAATGCTTACTCTGGGATAGTAATGTCAAAACTCCATAGTAATTTGTCAGTAGTATATGAGAGTAAGCGCTATTCTTAGAATAAGTGTGGTAAACTCGAGCCTTAGAGATTTTGGACTTTGATCCGATTCGCCCGCTGATCCGATTTACCCCGGTCTACCCTACTTAATTAATCTTTATTTCGTTATCAATCAAAGAGAGGTTTATTGTTTAATGTTCAAGTCTATTTAAGTTTGTTTTAAACCGCCTACAGAGTATTATGGTATGCAAATCGGTAGATTTTATCTTGTTTAATTATTAAGAAATAAAAACTTTAAGCTGGATCTCATTTAACCATGTTGTTTCATTTATATGATATCCGTATGGTATCTTAACTAATCAAGTTCGTTAAAAATAACATTTTGTTAAAGAAACAATAGTCATTTACTCTAAATATCTTTATCACGAAATAGGGGACGCAAGTTCACGAAATTAGGAGCAGCGCCGAATTTTATCACGAAATAGGCAGCAAATAAGACGTTCACAATTAAATTAATATATAAAAAAGTTTGAGCAAAACCTATAAAACGTATGCATAAACTAACTGTCAAAGAATCAATATAACATATTCAAAAGCTTTTGTAGTGGTAACTTGCTAAGATTTTTATTTAAAAATACACAAAGTCTCGAGACCCTTAACATACCGTAATAGGGGACATTTACCTTACTCTTCTCAGCTGGGTAGATAGAGAACCAGCGTCGAAACTTCCATTGGATTGATCATTATCAAGTTGTTACAAATATACTCGTACGAGTATACCTCAGATTGGGTTGAACCGATCCGACCTTTCGCACTGAATCACAAACTTGTAGAATTATTCTTTTAGTGACCTGTAGTGCAGTTACTATCATCGTCAGTGTGATGAATCGACGATATCAGGAGGATTGCGGAACGACCATGGGCTACTTTGGGCTACTCGTACTCGAAGAGAGGTCTTTGTTCAGCAGTGGGTGGTAACAGACTGAAAATGATCACCAACCCACTCTCTGACCGATCGCTCCAATGCTCCCAGCTAACGCTTAATTGTCAGTTGTAAACGAAAGGCAGCTAACTGCCTTTGTCGCACTAATATGAAAGAGTGACAAAGAGGGAAATCTACGATACGCTACCAAGCGCTAGCGATTGGCAACTTGGCTAATCATCCTGTATTATAGAGCCTCAGTCACACGAAAAAAACAGTCGGGGTGCAAGAGTTAGGTCACACCGCCAACTCATGGTAAGTATACAAAGCAGCGCAAAACTTTATAGACTACACAGAGAACGTTGGGATTCGATCAAAGGGAATTAATTTGACAATTGGTAACAAACGCAATTTGTGAAAACAAATAAAGATTTTTGATTATATAGGGTGGAGAACAAGAGACTGAGCAAGTTTCTAAGTTATATTGGAAATATATTCGGATTGTTCACTTTAATCTTTGGAATTAGCTTTCATCGGTGAAGTCATAATTGCCTCCAGTAAAAGCCGAACGAACGAACTCTGTGTGTAACCTGTATTTTGTTAGCAATTATATACAATACATATTACTAACAATGTATTTATTGCACAATAGTTATGAAATGTACAATATAAAAAATCTTTATTGTCAACAAAAAAAAATATAATAGTACTTAGTTTCCTAAAAAAGTAGGCCAAAAAAATAGTAAAACGATAACTCACGCAGTAAGCGAAATAAATCGTGTTCAAAGTTTTTGAGAAATGCTCACGTACCACCAAGTCTCTTCGAAAAGAAATATACGATACGGTACAATCGGAAATCCGCCGAACGACAATAGGATTCTCGTGTGACGTAAACATTTTTTTCTAATAGTTTTCTCGTACACGGATCCACGTTTTGGCACACGAAGGCTTAATCAAGATTTTCAAACATACCAAGCGTGGGTATACAGTACGTATGGTACCTAAGAATATATCGAAACAATGAGAGAATAATGTAACATGTGGAAATCATGCCGACTGGGTGACTACCACGATCTACTTATGCGATTCAGTTTAATAGGAGTTAATCTGAATCGCGATGTGTCAGTTCCAAAGAATAACTGTCAATAACTGCCAAGCAGAAGGATGAATATCTGAGTGTTTCAACCGCCTAATTTTGGTGGCGTCATTTTTGCCGAAGTTTCTATTCGTTACAATGTGCTACTTTGTCATTGGAAGGAGGCACGGTACCTCATACAAATGACGAAGTAAAATTGAGACGTATAAAGTTGAGAAACTTTGGCAAAAATGAGGCCACCAAAATTAGGCGATTGAAACGCTCAGATATTCACCCAGAACCTAAACTGAATCGCATTTAAGAATCATGTTAGCCACCTAGTACTCATATGTAATTTTCAAACTTAATTTTACTTTAACATTTTTGACATAAAGGGACATTAATTTATTTATATCGTGTGATCCGTCGAAGCTCTCAAGCGTAGATGTTATTAATCTCGAGTTACATTTTTGAATTTGTTATATAACAACTTATGCGCTGATTTATTTTTAATAATACGGAAATATCAATATAGTACCCAGAACATTAAAAACAAAACTCTGCTATATTTATCATGGACGTTTTGTATAAATATAAAATTGTTCCTTTAATTTTATGTAAAGAATTTTGTGAAATCTTTAATTAAAGCCTTAAGGGATTGAGTTTCAAACGAAATAAAAAGGCCCCGTTTCTTTAATGGCTGAGCCCCTTTTAATTTACAATCAATTACCTTAATGGGTTCCAAGATTATATTGTTTCATGAAATCAAACTTCTATATTTTAATGGAGTTTCATTATACGAATTCAAGCATTAATTTTTGGTTTGCCTTAATAAGCTTACTGAAATATTCAGTGCTTACTCTAATTAAACAAGGTAAAAGCATGACTACGTAGATATAAAGCCATATTTATGTAGTCAGATCAGATCTGACATACTATTTTCGTCACATGACTTTACTTGATAGAGTTTTCACTGGATGTTTGTAATATACATGAAATAAACTCTGCAACAATTTTAGATACACAGCAAACACGATATAGTTACACGTGTAGCCGCGTTTAGCAAGCAATGTGTCACTAATTAAAGAATTGCAACTTTCTCTGTCACAACTATCAGTAGCTATATTAGCTATTCGTTTCTTCCATGCATCAAATAAAATGATTGTTCACATTACATTGCTTCTCAATAAATTAAAACCGGCCAAGTGCGAGTCGGACTCGCGCGCGAAGGGTTCCGTACCATTATCAATTTATTATTTAAAAAATACAGTTAAATTAACCTACCTCAAAAACTATAGGAGATAATTTAATCAAACCAAAAATCGTTGATAGAATTTATTGATGTGCATAACATATATTTTTTTTAGAATTTTATATCGCGTAGTTTAAAAAATAGAGGGGGGGACACGTTTTTCAGACTTTGAGAGCTGATATCTCGAAAACGATTTGCTTAAATAAAAATATAATTTTAAACCTTGATATCATTTTCAATGGCCTTTCTATTAATACCACAGACGCTTATATACAACTAAAAAAAAAATTCTATCCCTCAGTTACATGTATGGAGGGCCCCCACCCCAATGGTTTTTTTTACAGTATAATATCATAATCCTGTAGCGGTTCATACAACACATATCCTTACCAAATTTCGTTACTGTAGCATTTATAGTTTCCGAGTTAATCGGCTGTGACAGACGGACAGACGGACAGACGGACATGACGAATCTATAAGGGTTCCGTTTTTGCCATTTTGGCTACGGAACCCTAAAAAAGAACATTTCCCTTAAGTGCTTACTTTTTTTTATATTGGCACAACAAAGTGACTCCACTCAACCTAATCGTAAATGAAAAGTGGAGCCTAAATCGCGGTGGCAACGAACGGGAGACCAGCGCCTTGCTGGCTCGCTACATGCTTCTTTAATAAATTCAAATGATTTTGATAAATCATTTCATAACACTAAAAGATCTACGTTTGGGTACGGTTTGAGGTAATGCGCTGTATGAAATATACGTAATGTTTAAATCAAACAAATGCCCTAGCCACCATGATATATTATCCACAAATCACATCTCGGTCGTCATTGAGAGCGGACGTGTCTTTCAACAAAATTATAAATCTGCAAAATAGCTCTATACTTATATTAGACGGAAGCAAAAATTTGTGTCAACGCAATTGCTGAGTCAAGCGTTATTTATTACAATGTTTAGTGACATTTAGTTATCTTGAAGTAAGTGAAATGTCTGGTGAAAACAGCCCGTTTAACCGGAGCGTGCTCATGCGCCGCAGCCCTCCACCCACGCCCGCGCCGCGGCCTGCGCCCGAGCCTGCACCCGAGCCGACGCCCGCGCAACAGGAAGAGGAGCCTCCAAAGGTAATTTCGACATCAGAAATACAAGGCTGGATGACATCCATTGAACAATATTTAAATGAGATCTGCACTATATCTTCCGAAGGTAAATTAAACTCAGAGCAAAAAGGGAGAGTGAGTGCTTTATGCCGTAAAGTGGGTCATTCCACATCGAAATTGGCAGTAGAATACCAGTCACTAAAACAGAAAGCTATCGTGAACTACCATTCACTGCAGTCTCTACAAGAGAAATTTGACCTTTCGCTGCGCATTCAAGAGCTTAAACAATGCATAGAAGAATCTACGAAACCCAGCCCAGTACCGACTAGCTTTGCCGAAATAATTAAGAAAAATAATACTAAGTTCATTCAGCCCACTAATATTAGCGCTATAGCAATTTATCCCACGGATAAGCAGAAATCGAGTGAGGAGACGAAATCTCTTGTCCAAAAAATTATTAAGCCCGATGAAATGAAGTTACACATCAGAGGACTGCGCAAGATCAGGAACGGTGGGGTAGTTATAAGTACCGATTCTAAGGACGATATTTTGAAGCTGAAACAGTCGTCTCAACTGACTACCTCTGGACTTACAGTAGATGAGCCTCAAAAACGTAAACCCAGAATTGTTGTCATTGGCGTACCAGCGGCCATGCAGGAAACGGAAGTTTTAAAGTGCATTTACAAACAAAACCTTGCCGACAAAATAGAGAATCTGTCTTTAGATAAGTTCCTAACATTAACTAGACTAAGCCACAAGTCAGGAAAGAAGGACGCTGACACATGCAACTACGTCATCGAAGTCCCTGCTCTGATACGTAAGACGTTAATATCGAAAGATAGAGTCTTTGTGAACTGGTCTTCGTGCCCTGTTAGGGATTTCACTTTGGTGACGAGGTGCTACAAATGTCAGCAATACGGGCACGCGGCAAAGTCGTGTAAGGCGGAGGTCAACACCTGCGGTCACTGTGGCTGCGAAGGACATTCGGTAAAGGATTGCACGAAGAAAACCGAGCCACCAAAATGTGCAACCTGCTTTCATTATAAAAAGCCATGTGACCACGAGACTGGCGATCCTGAGTGTCCAGCTAGGAAATTAGCCGAAAAAAGGTACATAAATTCTATCGACTATGAAGGCGCCTAAGAGCGCCCTATTTTTAATTATCTTAGCAGCACCCCAGTTTTTCTGGTACCTATGACTCACTGTTTACTGTCTGATATAGATAACTTTTCTGTATCAGAGTCCAAATTTTGCGAAGTTGAAGACTGCAAGCAATATGTTTACCCTGGCCGTAATCCACTAACCATACTAACACAAAACATACGTAGTATAGCTAAAAATTTTGTCAATTTTACTGTTTTTCTGCAACGGCTTGGTATACATTGTGATATCATAATTCTAACAGAATGTTGGCTAAATAAAAATAGCAACCTTCCTAACATGCCGGGTTATATTATATACACCAATCAGCTCAATTATAATCAAAACGACGGATTAGTGGTTTACGCAAAAAGTAGTCTGAAGATTTCTGTTGAGGAACCAAATATGTTAGACTGCAATCGGCTTCTGATTAAAATTGAGCCAGACGTAGCAATTTTTGCTGTGTACAGACCTCCATCTTTTAAAAATATTAATAATTTTACTGATTCTTTAAGCGAGACTTTACTAAACTTAGCATCATATAAAAACATAATCTTGATAGGTGATATTAACATTAACATCGCACACGATAACACCGATTATACGAGTCAGTGCTACCTAAACCTATGCGCCTTTCATGGACTATTACCCGCACACTCACTTCCCACGCACCAAAGTGGCTCCTGTTTGGACCACATCATGCTCAAATCAAGTCTCCCAGCACATGCACTTGTAACCAATTCCTCAGTAACAGATCACAGCGCCGCCCTATTGACCTTGTTTCGCAAATTTCCGTATACTGCACGCACGAAAACAATAACTAAATTAAATGTAAACAAACTTGAAGAAGATTTATGTAATATTGATTTTGACCCAGTTTATAATTTTGCTGACGCCGATGAGAGTATGTCGTACCTGATTAAAAATGTGCAACAGGCAATATTTGACAACACAATAAAAACACGTGTTAGTAACAAATTTTATAACATCAAGCCGTGGATCACGCCCGGTCTTATTAGATGTATGAGACATAGAGATAAATTACACTTTAAGGCTAAATCAAATCCAGGAAATATTATAATACAATCGTCATACAAGAGATACCGTAATTTTTGTAATAACTTGCTTAAAAAAATTAAAAACTGCTACGAAAAAGAGCAGCTACAAAAGGCAGGAACAAACGGAAAGTTAGTGTGGAAGTACATTAAACAGGCGACATACACAGCAAAACAAAGGGAATCTTCTTCCGGTTTGTTGCGATCTACGTCTACACAATCAGCAGATGCAGATAGTGCAAATAATTTCTTCGTAAACAGGCAAAAACCTGGCTGAAACAGTCAAAATAAATTCCCCTGTACCCGACCACAGCACGTTTACGACTAACAATACATTAAAATCATTTGTGCTGTTAAACACTAATGAAGCAGAAATAGAGAGAGTTATTATGGGCCTTAAGAACGGTTCCGCAGTGGGTTGGGATGGTATATCAAATAACATTCTAAAACAATTTAGACGCATCCTGGTTCCACCTCTCACGCACATTTTTCAAAAGTGTCTATCTCAAGGAATTTTCCCTAAATGTCTGAAAAAAGCTGTCATAGTTCCTATTCACAAGTCAGGTAAAAAAGACCAAATATCAAATTACAGACCCATTTCACTTCTACCATCGATATCAAAAATATTAGAAAAAATTATGAATAACAGACTTGTTCAATATCTTGATAAACAGAGTATTTTGTCAAAGGCCCAGTTTGGTTTTAGGTCCAAACTGTCAACTGCAGACGCTGTACATGAATTGACTGACTACGTAGTTCAGGAACTGGACAAGGGTAACCATACAATAGGAATATTTCTGGACCTGGCTAGAGCTTTTGACACCGTCTCCAGACCTATCCTATTGCGCAAGCTCGAAGCGATAGGTATTAGAGGTTCCCAGCTTAAATTGTTTGCAAACTACCTAGACGATCGTATGCAGTGCATAAAAATTGACAATGTTGTGAGTTCGGATCTGAAAAACACCTCTTTTGGGGTCCCACAAGGTAGTATTTTAGGACCCACTCTATTTTTAATTTACATTAACGACCTTTGTAATCTTTAAATGGATAGCGGCAAAATAATTACCTATGCCGATGACACTGTCCTACTTTTTTCCGCAAAATCAGCAAAAGAAGTCTACGAATATGCACAACGAGGTTTTAATATTGTAAACAAGTGGCTTCAACAACACCTACTAACACTAAACTCTGATAAAACAAATTATGTAAAGTTCTCTATGCGAAACTCAAATATGGCGGCAGAATATCAAACTACGCTCTATGCACACTATTGCAAGGACCCCTCCAAAAATAGGTGTAATTGTCCAAATATTACTAATACTAACATAATAAAGTACTTAGGAGTTATACTGGATGAATGTCTCTCCTTTAAGAATCATGTGGAAGCGTTATGCAGCCGAGTACGGAAGTTAATAATTGTTTTCAAAAGGCTGCGTGCGATTGCGGATGCATACTTAATAAAGCAGGTTTATCTGGCACTATGTCAATCTGTATTGACTTACTGCATAACATCATGGGGTGGTTCGGCTAAAACTACACTACTAAAAGTAGAAAGAGCACAAAGAGCAATACTCAAGGTCTCTACCTTCCGTCCTTATCTTTACTCAACGACTCTCCTTTATAAGTCATGTGAGGTGTTAACAGTTCGACAGCTATTTATAATGGGCACAGTTTTAAAACAGCACACCGCAATCCCTTACGACCTTAACCGTACTAATAAAAGGCGTAAACATATGGTTTGCCCAAAATATATTCATAAGAAACACGCATTTTCTTCAAGGTTCTTTGTTTTTCTTGGGCCATTTCTTTACAACAGGCTGAATGAAAAGCTTAATTTATATCCGCTCAACCATGCCACGTGTAGAAAAGCACTCCGGGATGCCTTACTAGATATGTCATACGAGGATACAGAGGAGTTATTAACCGTTTGTTGTTAAAATAAGTTTTGTTTCCATTTACGATAATGTACTATAGTTTATTTATCATACTTATACATATAGTTTCTAAATAATTGTACTTGATAATTAAGACTTAAGATGCACCTTATATTTTCATGTTTCTTTTTTTGTAGATTATTTAATGTGATACTGATTGTTTGCCTGAAACACAGGGTTTACCCTAGATCAGGCACCATGTAACCTTTGTTCTTTTAATAAGTTTAGTCGATAAGTTATATCATTGTATTTGTAATGAGTTTTAATAAAAAATTTATTATTATTAAAACTCATTACTATTATTATTATTATCTCTTTTTCATCACGGGCCTATAAATCCCGGTCTTTTGATAGGCTTGCGCGGGGATACAGATCCAACACGTAGAGGCCCTTTGGAGAAATTTGCTGTGTTTTACACCTGCTGCAACCCATTCACGGGCACAAAAATAGATATCCGTGAACCGGTCCCAGCAGGCGTATAGAGACTATTGAGAAGGAATGGAAAAGACTAATGGGCTATGGTGATGGAGGATGGATGGATCAGAGATGGAACTATAGAAAAGAGGTCCGGACACCTGCCATAACAATGATTTCTTTTGCTATCGAGGCAGGCGGTGACTCGCCGCCGACTAGATGGGCCCCCGTAAATGCCGTCACAAGAGACAGCCAGGGGCAACACCGGTGTAGGCGGCTCAGGAGTGTAGAGAGGTGTACACCGCTTTCTGCGCAGTGGCTTGACAGCCGCTGCACCAACTCGCGACTTATGCAAATTTACACTTCCACCCCTGGAGCATATAGCTCTGACGACTCCTCTCTGGACGGCCAGTTAAGGCAAGCCAGAGCTGAGAGTCCTACGGGTCCCCTTGGGGTTCCACTCCGACCGACGAAGACACGCCGGAGGCGGGGACCCTGACCGACTCTCGGGAGCACTCGGGTCCGTGGGGTCGTTACTCCCCAACAGCTCGCCACAAGCTGCCCTGCATTATTATTATTATTATTATTATTATTTCCTTTATTTTTCTATTCTCTTAAGTTAGGTTTTTTATACAAATGTCTATAAAAGTAAAATACAATAAAACATACAAAAACAATACAAAACACATAAACACATTATAAAAAACCTAACCTAGGGTGCCGCCGGCAACGGGGCGGGCCCAAGCTGCCGGTGGTTAAGGCCGCAGAGAGAGGAACCGACGGACTATCCGCGCCGTGTCCAGGATTACCGCCTTCTGCATCTGACCCTTGATCCAGCCATCTAGCGAGAGACTCTTAAGATGTTGGTCGAGACTCTTCGCTATTAAACCGTTCGCTGTAACGACTATCGGGACTATGATCGTCGAGTCAACATCCCACATGGCGGTTATCTCGTGGGCCAAGTCTAGGTACTTACTGGACTTGTCCTTCTCGGCCTTCACGAGATTCTCATCATGGGGGATGGTGACGTCGACGAGCACAGCCCGGCGCTGCGATCGATCTACCAGCACGATATCAGGCTTATTGGCTACAATAGTCCTGTCCGTGATGATAGGTCGATCCCAATAGAGCGTGGCACGACCATTTTCGAGAACTGGTGCAGTTGTGTACTTATAGTATGGCACTTCGACGTCCACAAGGCCGTATCGAAGAGCAAGCTGCTGGTGTATAATACTATTATTATTATTATTATTATTATGAGGATAACCAGCTACCAGTCTAAGTACACCCTGGGTGGGCGTAGCCAAGATGCCAATCACTAACACTCGTGAAACGCAAATGTCTAGTTATTTGCACTAATGAAAAATAAATTAATAAATAACAAAATAAATATCTTAGGACATCATACACAAATCGACCTAGTCCCACGGTAAGCTCAATTAAGGCTTGTGATGTGGGTACCAGGCGACGATAGATAGGTATAATAGATACATACATTTTGATACTAAAATATATAGACAGCAATGACCAAGGAACAAGTATTTGTGACAAATAAATAAACAAATAGGTAATGCCCTAGCCAGGATTCGAACCAGGAACCTCCAGCTTCGTAGACCGAGCCACTATCAACTAGGCTACGGAGGCTGAAAAGAAAGAGTGACAAAGGAAAAAAAAAATCTTATGCCACTGAGCGTAAGCGATTGGCACAGTTACATCAGGAGAAAACAGTAACGCCAAAGGCAAAAGCGATACACGACCGAATATGCAGTATACTTTTTTTAAACTGATGACTTTGATTTGATACAATCATTATATTCAGTAAATACTTGAGAGCTAAAACACATCAGTGAATGTAATGTGATCATGCATCTTGGATATGGCGGCTCTTCAGGTAGACTTCAAGTAAGTCTCTTCAAGTAAATCTAGGAATCAGCAATCATTATCTATTCGATGAATATTGATAAGCTAGATAATAATATTAATGTCGTTAATATTTAATGAATATATTACGCGCCTCAACGGAGGAAACAATAATCTTAATTGAATGGTATTTTCGTTGAAAGGTGTCTACCAGGCTTGCGCTTCCGACCATGGGGCTAATATTATACGCGTCAGAGTGACATGCCTTAGCGTGTTTCATGTCATGGCAGCTCTAGTCTTAATATAATGGAAAAATGGAAATATTGTAATCAATCTGTCATACCTACGGACAAGTCGATCAATTTTTCAACTTGGTCATTGAAACTGTCGTGAGGCATAAAATATAAGTTTTTAAATATAAATAAACGCCTGAACTCACTTACTTAGTTACTACATGAGACATGTATTATTTCGGAGAGCCTAGATCTCCATTTTCAAACACTGAGCCCGCTGGTTTCGCGCTGCCTGGGCGGCACGAGTATGTCATGCATCATTATCAGCCTATGATAGTCCACTGCTGGACGTACGCCTCTCCTATTAACTATGCGTGTAGACGCATTATGAGGCCTATAATCGCCACGCTGGGCTAGCGGATTGACGATCGCAGTAATGTGTCCACTATGACGACTCTCTGCTGCCTATCATCATTCTTTTATCGAATAATGGTCAGTGACACTTCAATCTTTTAGTAGACTTTTACGACACCCGCAGGAGGAGTTGGGGTGGTGACAAATGTATTCTTACTGCCGTCACCACACGGCTTGGTGTGTGACGGCAGTAAGAATACATTTTATTTGGCATTTTCACTTTTCGGGACACATAATTAGTGTGAGATTAAAATAGCTTAGTTGTAGTCAGGTTTATGAATTATAAGTTTATTGGTGTTATATCGCTTATAGTTTATAAAATCTACACCGAGTTTTATTGAAATTTTGTGCTTAACACTTTGAGCGCGGGGAACTCCCTAGGGGAGTTCTCTGTGGGAGGTCCATTTTCGCTACAAATCGGAAAAATCACGACGTCGGCTACGAGCGTAGCGCGTAGCACTCGTCCGCAATGAAAGTGTTAACCAGGGATCGGAACCGGTTTTTAGAAAAATCTCGATATAGCTCAATATTTTAAAATATTTTACGCTCTTTATGTAGTATTCAACATTTTATGTAATAATAATTAACATCATATTTTTCAATTACTCCATTAACAAAAAAAATATAACCAGAAGAACGAAAAAGAACGAAATTCGAACCGTTCTTTTGTATGGAGCAAAAACCGTTATCCGATCCCTGGTGTTAACTGTCATTACAAACCTGACTGCAACCAATCTATTTGTATATCACGCTAATTGAGTGTCCCTAAAAGTGAAAAAGGCTACATACGCGTTTTTAACCGTGTATTTATATTTTAATCACATGTTATGTTGGTTATAAAGATATAACGACATGTGTTTTTTTAAGTATTAGACCAGGTACGGTTTCATTCAAGAAATCCTAATAGATTTAAATGAAACTCTTGTAGATTTATACTTTTGCGCCATGCAAACACATTTACATTGAACAATTATTCATCCTGTATAACAATAAATCACGGAAGTTCATCTATCTTCCCCTATGTTAGTAAGCATAATCTGTTTCTTCTTAACATATCCTATAGTTTTTTTGCTGGAGTAATTCTGATTTATATGTTTCAGTGATGATTTGTGAATATTTTGGTCGGAAGCAGGAATATGTTGTGTTATTTTTTTTTACATAAATAATACATGTACGGTATTAAGAGTATCTGCAATGTTGTATAGGTAAGTACCTACCAACTTTTAGTTTCATTTATATTATTCATGATTCTCAAGAATTAAGTCAAAACCTTTGTTTGAGAAATATAAATGTACTTAGTCATAATTTATGCATCGCTTCGTAATGAAAGCAAGAAAAGGGAACCCTAAAACAATTAACTACTTAACGATTCGTGTTAGAAATTTTCTCACAAAACTGGAAATGGCACGACGAAACACAAGGAAAACTACTCAGAATATGTAAGGTTTCAGCTTTTCAGGTTCAGCATTTCAAATGATAAAGAAGTTTGGTATAGCAGGATTTCTCATGTTTTTGCTAACGGAGATCTTATACCGAGCATGGCTTGACAAATTTCATATTTTTAGTACTAAAGATCACTGAGCTAGGCTGTGGACAGACAGACAAAGAAACAGACATGGCGAAACTACAAGGGTTCTTAGTTTACTACAAAACCCTAAAAATGACATTATGGATATCTAGCACCATATTGTTACACGGAAAACGCAATTTTTCTCAGCTGTGTCACACGCGTCACATCAAATAAGTCCATCCTAAGCATGTATGACGTCGTCGGTACTTGCCTATAAACATTTTTAATATGAATTTATACGTTGAAACCGGAAGAATTTCTGTCTCTTATTACAAGAAAAATTCAAAACAAAATGTCGCCCTGTAATTCAAGTTTAGTTGAAATAAAATACATACCTACCACAAGAATTTCTTCGTTAGTGACTCTGTGTTAATCAGCCATCTTAACGAAAATACATTTCCGAAATAATGTACCTATCATTAAAAAAGGGTCTAATTTACGTCCAACACGCATAAAGAAATAGTTATTTGTACAACATGAGAGCAAAGTACGTATTTGATGCGAGTGTCAGTTTTGAGTCTTGAGCGTAGCGAGAGACTCGAAAGACACGAGATTCAAATAACTTTGCTCTCAAGTTGTACATACAACTCTTCACCTCAGCATGGAGAAAAGGAAAATATGTTATTAAACATTTATACGTGCCATCCCGTTATTTTTTGTTTTACCATTATGTTTGTAACAGAAAGTACATAATTATAACTACTAAAAAAATGAAAGCTCATAAAATTTTATAAAACAGTTATAATTATTTAGAAATGAACTCGTGTCGAATTTCTGAACGCGATTCTGACTCGCCTAGTACCACGATATCCGTCCGTTTTAAAACGGCTGTCTTTCTCTCTGTCACACTTATATATAAGAGCGATAGAGAGGTGGAATGACGGACGCCAATATTATGTATGCTTGGTGGTAGGGGCCATAACGCCGTTCGGATACAAGGAATCGGGTCCGATAAAACGCGTCGTCTAATACAACTGGCTGAATACGCTAGGATGCCATGAACGAAAAAAAAAATGCATATTATGACAATTTATAACGTAACATTTTTCATCTCTGTCTTTTTACTAACAAGTGAAAGAAACAAAAGAAAAAGTTGAAGTCTAAACGTCATGGAAAACAACATTCACTCAGTGAGCAAAATCGCACTTTGCTCACTGATTTCGCGAATCAAAAGAAGTCTTTTCGAGCTGCTGAGGTGAAAAGTTTAAAAATCGGCTTAAAACGTAAATAATTTGTCAAAATTATTCGATAAAACGGGTACCTAGTAAGATTCAAGACATTTTGTTGTTTTATTTTTGTTTGGTCCATGTAATGGGTATAATTGCATACGAAGTGCATATATATTAATTTACGAATTTCATTATTTAATAGTTCCTTAGTTAAATGTCTGTAAGCCTAAAGCTATACGATGTGAATGGCTTTTTTAAAATTACTAGGGATATAAGGGACACGAAAAAACATAGAAATTTAAAAATATATTATGGGGATCTACGCTAAATATTACACTGAACATTCGTATTCCTATGTACATTGATATATTTCTACGCTAAGTACTTCTACTAAAACAAAGAGTGTAGGTACCTATATATTACAAATATTCTCCGATATTCAGTAACCTAAAGTAGTCAACCACCAGGCCACATTGTACGCAAAGCAGATGGCCGATGGTGTCAAAAAGTGCTAGAGGTCTAGTGGTCTCCACCCACGGTTTGTCAAAAGCAGTGTAGGACGTCCACCAACAAGATGGACAAACGATCTTATGAAAACCGCCGGGAGAAGCTGGATGCAGGTCGCTTCCAAGCGGGGTACGTGGAGGTCCAAAAGGGAGGCCTATGTTCAGCAGCGGACGTGTTAAATATGACATAAATAATGAGTGATGAAATTACTCGTAGTAATAGACCGCTTTTCGATAACTATGCTTGAAGACTGATTCTGACTGAAGGCGAGAGAATGCTAGTGAAACCATACTTACCTCAAAGTAATTACAAAGAGAAAAACCATTGTGTAGAACGTTCTCATATCGCTCTATTCTATTATAACACCGCACGCTTCTCGGTCGTGACTTATTAGATCAATTCTGGCGAGGCTTCCGTAAAGGAAAATAATTTTCCATCATGTCCCACTCCCAAGGGAGCGTACGTCACGTCACGCGGAGTGATTTAATATTATTTTATGAAGTTTTTATAAGAAGCATTAGACTTTTTTCTATCAAGTACCATAATTGGCATATTTTAGTCTTAATTGGCGTGCTGCTGTAGGCCAAAACGACAGCCAAGTTTAATGTACCTACTAGTAAAGATGTAGTGCAAAATCCTTTTAATTCGGTTTTTCCTGGAAGCGTTTGAGTTTATTTATCTGTCTCAATTAAGTCCAGTGCAATGGATATTGAAGTTTGTTGCGACAGCAAAATGAATTCGTACGTTTCAAAGAAAGAAAATTGCGCCACGTCTGTATTATAATCTACGAACATAATCATATAAGGAAATAATCTACGAACATTTTTAACAAAATCAAGTCAATGTTAAGTAGGCACTGAATTTTTTTGTATGACCTCGCATATTTCATTGAAAATAAGTCCGATTTTTATTTATTGAAAGGGATAAAGATACTTCAAAATCCAAAAAGCACGTTTCCACTCCTATGTGTTCCCCGTGTGTTATTGTCACCCCTATGTGTTCCTAAGAGTTTCCCTGTATATTCTTGTCTTCGGTACGAGAATGCGTTTGATAAACGTCAATCACCCGACATACAAGTCGAGGTGGCAATAATGTCAATTAGCTAGGGACTTTCTTCCGGTTGGTATTAAATTGATCAAAAGATGAATACTCATTTCAAAATGGCATTTGACACTAGCTGATAATGCTGATATTCTCAGCGTTTAAATAGAAAATATCTAAAATAATATATATGCTGATTACTACCCAGCAAAGTTATCTATGTAATTACTTAGGACTTATAAAATTGTAATAAAATCAACTTTAACAACTATGTTTTCATATTTGATTAATCAAGTTTAATTCTCGTCTGCTTTACAAGTACAATTTAGATTTTATCTCGAAGTCATAGCGTTATTTCTGTCATTACAAAGAACGCCAGAGATGGCGTGACGAGCTTGACGTCTTTGACAAGGACTGGTGGGAGACTTCAGGGGATAGGGATACGTGGAAGAATTTGAGGGAGGCCTTTGCCCTGCAGTGGGACAGTACAGGCTCTTAATAATAATAATAATAACAGACATAACCTCGTAGCCAGTATAATACACCAGCAGCTTGCTCTTCAATACGGCCTTGTGGACGTCGAAGTGCCATACTACAAGTACACAACTGCACCAGTTCTCGAAAATGGTCGTGCCATGCTCTATTGGGATCGACCTATCATCACGGACAGGACTATTGTAGCCAATAAGCCTGATATCGTGCTGGTAGATCGATCGCAGCGCCGGGCTGTGCTCGTCGACGTCACCATCCCGCATGATGAGAATCTCGTGAAGGCCAAGAAGGACAAGTCCAGTAAGTACCTAGACTTGGCCCACGAGATAACCGCCATGTGGGATGTTGACTCGACGATTATAGTCCCAATAGTCGTTACAGCGAACGGTTTAATAGCGAAGAGTCTCGACCAACATCTCAAGAGTCTCTCGCTAGATGGCTGGATCAAGGGTCGGATACAGAAGGCGGTAATCCTGGACACGGCGCGGATTCCGTCGGTTCCTCTCTCTGCGACCTTAACCACCGGCAGCTTGGGCCCGCCCCGTTGCCGGCGGCACCCTAGTTTAGGTTTTTTATAAAGTGTTTATATTTTGTATTGTTTTTGTATGTTGTATTGTATTTTAATTTTATATTCATTTTATAAAAACCCTAAACTAAGAAAGAAATTAAATAAAGGAAATAATAATAATAATACAAAGAATAACTTATCGATAAAGTAATATCTAATGGAAGTCCCTAGCAAAATTTACTTCGTACCCCCGTGACTTCTATAATATAATATATGTCTGTCAATCACATAGTCGCAACGTAACACAGCAGAGGCATGTGTTATGTTACGTGGATGTGATTAATTGATCAAGAGCATCCACATAGAGAAGCTGTAATGGAATGGTACCTTAGGCTACTGTACCCACTTATCATTAGATACCGTAAAAAGGGGTAAATAGGAATGTAGAGTAAACTCGTCTGATAGCCCAGGACAAACAGTCCGGTATAGAATAAAACATATGAAAAAAATCTGCTGTTCTAAAATGGACTGTTTGTCCTGGGCCAATAGACCAGTTTACTCTATTTACCCCGTCATTCCTATTTACACGGTTTTACGGTACGCGGTGAAGTATTTTTGTCACGATTTTTTGGGATTTACTTAAACTGGTACTCGCAGAGAAATGAAAATATATTCAAATGATATGATAAATGTCCATCCCAGCTCACTTGTACCTGGAAATGGAAATATTCTACATGTTTAGCATGTTGAAATAGTTATCGAGCGCTACGGAAATTATTTTCTGTATTTATTCCGCTTTCTCGGAAATCAAGTGATTTGCGGAACATGTCAACTTTTGCGAAGATAATTTATTCGATTTATTTAACATTATTATTTATTTATGTACGAAATGTTGACAAATACTAACCAAATTTTCTTTATTTTCAGGTAAGCACGAAATTGCGAAGTGTTGAGTAATCTTATCACCTGAAGTTTCTGTGGAATTTAATGAAATATTAAACGTTTTGTACACTTATTCAATCTATGAATTACTACCTAATATAGATATTTACAAGTACAATGTACCATATACACCGTAGGTTCTAATAACCCGGAAGATTTGAACCACGCAATTTTGATGTAAAAACAAACAAAAAATATTTATATAAGTTTTTTTAATTTTCGGCAAAAGTAGTATTTTTTTTAAATTTTAATTTAAATTTTTGAATGTATTTTAACATAAAAGGTAAATGTTATTCATAAAACTGGCACTTAAAAAGAGTTTTACCGTTTTTTTACAAAAATGTCATATTTTAAGGTGGATTCGACCCTATCCCTGCCGCTTATCTGCTAAAAGATGGCGCTACAATTGCACAAACACCATATTTTCGTCATTTTCTGCTAAACCGAAGATCAGAGTTAACATGTTTTGAGATACGCGCAAGGAGCAAAAAATCTAATGTACAAATTGATAGCAACCTGCACAAAATACTGTTCTTCTAAATCGCAATAATGCAAAAACTAGAAAATTATGTAATTTTACCCTGTAACGCACACTACTACACCTCCCGTCAGTACCCAATGTCAGTTGTACAATCATTACTCATCAATAAACTAGATGGCGCCAGTTAAAAGAACAGCTTTTCTAAATGGTCTAAGTTCTAACTAGAGGGCGCCAATTAGGAAATGACTTTATATTGTATTGTATATTTGTGAAGCAAAACCAACTGTTGGTTTGGTATTAAAATCCCTACTTTTAACTGTACAGATATAACAACAGCTGTAGTAAAGAAGTTATTCCCGTACTCTTCGGGTAATTCCTATCCGTCGCCGTTATGTACAACTCTTTAGAGTATTATATTTTTTGGTACAGCTACTTACTGGTAAATAAAATAGTTATCAAAGAAAGTTACTTATGTCCCAAAACACTAGTATTTACCGCAGCGGGTCTCTATTCGCTAGGAACAATGTGGCAATATAATTACGAGTATAGATTGACCTAAGAAATGCATAGTATTATACTTGATCAACGGCACTAGCACATATCGTGCATGACAGGAACCTTGTCGCGGCTACCCGTCCCTTTTTGATTACATTGATTCAAAAGAGATGAGAAGTTGCGAGCAGGTCACAAATTGCTGCCAATATTGTTGTACAAGATGTGCTAGGGCCTCAAGTATAATAAGTAATAAAATGTGTAGGTATTTTGGGTAGTTCTATGGAGTTAGAAGATTGAAGAAATATATACATTAGACACGTAGTATTAGACCAAATTGAATGATCTGATGGACATTTGCCGACTTGCTTTATTACCAACTACGATACTGATGATGTACTAGTGGTTTATCGGACATTTAGATTTTAGACCTTGTTGGAGTAACATTTATATTACTAAATGTTAGCCTACATACCTACTATGTTAGTCTCCAACTACCATTTTACATTACATAATATGTAAGGATAGTGTTATCCTGTCTAAGTTTACCTACATTTTCGCCTACCATCCCATAAGATGCTAATTAGATTGTCCGATATCAATTAACCCCTCGTATGCGTCCTGTCAAATTACGTTACTGTAAAAATGACCTTGACACTTAAAACAATAGATTGAAATTCCCACGCACGGATCCGTGCCTAAGCATACGAGGGGTTACAAGTAGGTTAGGTACGAGTACTTACTTAAATACAAACGCAACGAAGATTTTCCAGACACAGGCGAACAGCTGGACGCTCAATTTTCGGATGCCTTATACCATATAAACAAGGTACTGTATTTCCGTTGTCAGAGAGGTTTCAGGAGTATTAGGATGCAGTGTAGTTAGACCCCCTAGAGTTTAGTTCATGTTTCAGAAGTACCTACTACCTAGGCATGTTACAGTAGCTAGCTAATACCTACTATTTTACGCGGTTTCAACATTTTTCATCACATTTGCTTTCTAAGCGCGCCATTGCTTGTGCATATTGCAGTGGGAGTAATAGAAAAGTGAAATTCCTTAGGGAATACCAATATTTCGTCTCATAACATATTCTTTGTCTGCAAGTGTTATAAAAAACAGTGTATGCATCACAATCGGTAAGAGGCATACCTACTAACTCGAGTCATCAAAAGCCCTCCGCCTACGGCGTCGGGCTTCTAACACTCTCGTTAGTGATACTGTACTTACCTCCCTAGATGCACAATGTACTATTATCGACCGCTCTGAAACATTTAAAAACCTTCTAGAGGGACTCTGTATTCCAACCTCACGGGAATGTAGGTATTTGTTTCTTGGCCACCTATTTAGTATAGCCGACGGCAATGGTCAAATGGTTGATAGTGGCTGTTTTCCTAGCTGTAGATGTTTGTCTGATAGCATTGCAACAGAATGTATTATTATAAATTTTTGAAGGTAGGTAGATAGGTACTTCTTGAACCTAGTATCTACAAAACGTACTAGAGAGGGAAAGGATACTTTCAGGCACTGTGTGCTTACCATAAGCTGCCGCTGCGTTTTTAACGCGGACTTACTTTCCATCCCGCCCATAATCGCGTCTTGGGGCGAGCCAGCCGTATAGAAAGCACCTATGTAAGTCCGCCTTAATAACGCAGGGGCAGCTCATGGTACGGCTACTGGTTCCACAGGAGGCGAGTAAGGGATGATTTGTCGACTTCTTTCTCGGTCAATAAACAAAGAGAAGACAGATCCTATGTCAGTAAAACTAACAAATATACCTATATACACGGTGTTACGCGAGCATTGCGAAAGATTTTAACTATGCATTCTAGACATCAAAATAAACAAAAAATATTATGAGATCTAATGTCAAATTACACCATAAAAAAAAAAAATTTTTTTTAGGCCGATTTGAATACTTTTTAACATTTCCAGTACCTTTTATCATAACAACAATTTATTTAAATTATTTATTTCAATTGTTTTTTTAAGGTAGAGGTTATTTCGTCAAGTCTATTCGTATTTTTTGATTGTCAGACAAAAGGTGTGGTAATATTAGAACACATTGTGGTAGCATTGTAATCCAAAAGAAGTTAAATGACGAGTTACGTCGAAAAACTTATTTCGAAAAAAGGTTGATTATCTCTGAAACCAAGCCGAATCCAGGAAATTTTATATAACATTAAAGACTCTAAATATGGTCAGGAATCCAGCATTAAAATCTTTCGGAATGCTGACGTAACACCGTGTAAATGTAGATGATCGTTGGATGTTCACACTGCCGCTTCCTCAGTGAGGGTTTTTAATATTTTTTCTGACACTGGGGCGGTGATATGGCGTAAGGACCAACAAACTGTCAAAATAAATACGTGAATTGAATTTTCTATATATTTTGTGGTTTATTTATTCTTAAAACCATTACATTAGGAATGATGTTTTCTAAAATAAATAAACTTTTCCAAATCAATTCCCATGAAATGACTTTAGTACCTACCGTTTGGTATTCGGATTTGATAGCTGGCTGCCAAATGGGAAATATAGTTTCCCGTCTGGTAGGATGAAATGGGACTAACTTTCCCATCTCGTATCTGGATTTGGTACAAACCTGGATACAAACCGGTAATGATAAGTCCCGATTTAAAGCCAGTTACCTATTGGGATTTTAATCCCATTTCGAAGCTGGTTTGGTAGCCAATCTACTAAAGGATGAAATGAACAAAGTTCTAGTAATTTTGTTTAGTGTCAGTCATTTTGAGTTCCTGTTTAGGGCCCAATCTTCAGTTCGGCGACCTTTTTCTAGTCGTCATACATTTATAAAATTAATAAACTCCAAATGTAACCGTTATAATAGCGGGACCAGATCCTGACTTTGATCGAGTCGTATTACATTATTTAGTACTGAATTTGTATTATTAGTTACCTGTTGTAAAAAAAATTGTACCTCTTCTATTTCAAAGTTACATTCAATCAGTCTGGTCCGGCCATTATAACGTTATGATGGCGGAACCAGGTTCTGAATTCGATCGATTCATATTGCACTATTTAGTACTGAATTTGTACTATTTGGCCTGTTGTAAAAAAAATTGTACGTATTCCATTTCGAAATTATACTTCAAATAGTCTGGTCCCGACATTATAGCGTTATAATGGCGGAACCAGATCCTGAATTCTGTCCATATTCTGTCGATTCATATTGCATTATTTAGTACTGAATTTGTACTATTTGGTACCAATTGTAAAAAAAATTGTACCTCTTCCATTTCGAAATTATACTTCAAATAGTCTGGTCCCGCCATTATAACGTTATAATCGCGGAACCAGGTCCTGAATTCTGTCCATATTCTGTCAATTCATATTGCATTATTTAGTACTGAATTTGTACTATTTGGTACCTGTTGTAATTGAATTTTTTTTACTAGAGGTACCCTAATTCAGTACTAAATAATGCAATATGAATCGACAGAATATGGACAGAATTCACGACCTGGTTCCGCCATTATAACGTTGTAAGTGCGGGACCAGACTATTTGAAGTATAATTTTGAAATGGAAAAGGTATTTTTTTTTACATCAGGTACCAAATAGTACAAATTCAGTACTAAATAATGCAATATGAACCGATCGAATTCAGGACCTGGTTCCGCCATTATAACGTTATAATGGCGGGACCAGACTGTTTGAAGTATAATTTTAAAATGGAAGAGGTACTAATTTTTTTACAACAAGTACCAAATAGTACAAATTCAGTACTAAATAATGCAATATGAATCGATCGAATTCAGGATCCGGTCCCGCCATTATAACGGGTACCTCCAAATACCATTAGAATTTCGATATTTTATGTTCAGTGCCTATGAATCTGACAGCTGTTTGGACCACACGCCTATATAGCGTCGCCTGCAAAAGATCGAAAACCCTAACTTACTCGCCAACGATACAGTTAATATAATGAACAGTAGCCGTACCATGACTTTGCAAGTATCGGTAACATTAGGTTTTACTAAATACTTTAAGCAGGCTATCGCGCTCGCTCCTATTTGTAAGCGCGAGCGCGATAGAATGCACATATCGAGTAAAACCTTACGTAATTACGTATCCTTTACTTTCCAGCTCATGGCACGGCTACAGTACCTACCTACTCTTCTGTACTCTTCTGCTGAGAACGAATATTCGCTAAATCGAAATATTTGTGGCCCAAATATATGCATAGCCAAAACATAGGTTTCAATCTGCTGAGTATCGAAAGTTCATCGGCTCATCTGTTCTTGTATCAACGTCTGTGCTAGGTACAAATTGTTTTATATCCATGTAGGAATACTTCAGTAAATAGATGACGAATAGTACCTAATACCAAAGTTTGGAGCTACTATTAACGATGTAATCGAGATAATGGGTTGCTGAATGGTTGACACATACATATTATAGTTTTTATATACATAATATATTCTTGCTCTATACTCTGTTTGGTTAGATATTTAAAAAAGGTAAACAATCTTGCAGTATCTTTTTATTGAAAACTACAAGTAGAAAATAAGTTTTACCATATATACATAATATAACAAGGGAATAAAGTGATTTACATTGTTTTGATTCATTAGTACCTAGTTTGGATTTTTAGATGCATTTTTCAATAAAAAGATAGTGCAAGATTTTATACCTTTTTAAAATACCTAACCAAACAGAGTATAAGTAAGACAATTTTACATTTTGTTTACAAGTGTGATGTTTGTGCCGGTGATCAATTACAATTGTGGCCTCGTTTGTACGCTTTTCGACCCAGCGAATATTCGATCCGGTAGCAGTCGAGCCATCCCATAATCTCGGTCACAAATATACGTCGATTGTCCAATCGAAACATTAATTTTTATTTTAGGATATATTATTATTTCGACGATTTTCTACACAACGAATATTCGATCCATAATAGCCACTCAATAGCTTTTGGTAACTGTGGTTACCAGCTGTCACTCTTATTTTACATAGGAATAAAAGTAGCAGTTGAGCCAACGGACTGCAAGATACTCCGATAGTGCGTACGTATCTCAGTTCCGATTCAATAGTGACATACGAGGTTACTAAGAGTGGTGACAGTTTTCATAAGAACTCTACCTGAACTTCACTCCACAGAATGTGATACTTTTCTGCGCAAATGCAAGACTGAATTTTCATAGTAGGGGAGAGTGGGGTATAGTGGATCCCTTTTTTTTACAAATGTTGTAGTGGTGTTATTTTTATTTGTAATTTTCTAGATACCTTATAGTCCCACCTATTTTTAGAGGACACATTTCCCAGCACAAGTATATAATTTACATATCGCTTTAAAACCATTTTCATTACAAAAAGTGAACTAAAGTTACCTCTTCAATCAAAAATCACAGAACAGTCTCTAGTTTGAGGTAAAAAAACTAGGAACAAGACTTTTCAGGTATAATTGAAAGTATCTTCCGTTATTTAGTTACTCCAATATTAGTATCACACAGACGAGCAAATTCGTAAAAAAAGAATACCGGTCTATTAAAGCGATAAATAAAGCTAATGCAAAATATTCACCGTGCACCATTATTCACTGTACCCCACTCTCCCCTATTTTTCTGCACAGTCTGGTTGGTACTGTATGCAGATATTTTCTCGCATAATGCATTCGCATAATATAGTTTGATGTTGGTGTTGAAATATAGACCTTTTCTTTAACTCTTGTCGGTTTCGATCACCGACACTCATGTAGAAAATGCTCACTTTCATCACTTGTATTCAGTAACAATATTTATTCGGCAAAACACAGCTCAAATTATAATTACCACATTGCAGGCTGTGAAATTAGACTTTGTATTACTTACGTACCTTCAAAAATTTTGTAAGCAATCTTGACATGTGTTACTATTAAAAAAATACTACTGAATAATAAGTCACAGCAGCAAATACGTACCATTTACATTATTTTAGATGAACACCAGCATAATGTATGCTATCATTTATACCCTGTTGCATTCATAATTAAACATTTTGACGCCACGTTCAAACCAAAAACTTTCACTCAGACGCCATGTCGCCAAAATGTCAAAACTAAATATGAACTTTACGCAAGTGACTGTAGGTATGTATTGCTCTGTGGATGGTAACTTATATATCGGTCGGCGTTGAACCTGCAATGTCATAGTAATTGGCGTCCTAAAGGATAATGGTTGTTAATGAACAGTGATATAAGAAAGAGTTCGAAGTTACAAAACGAGAAGTTTGTCGTTTATAATATGAAGGATCCACGGAAAAAACATGTCCAGTACTTTAAAAAATCAGGACAAATTCACACCTTATCCTCTTAAAAGTAAGATAGTTTTTCCTTGAATTGACCCCTTTTTGAATTGACTAGACATGTTCTTTCCGTGGACCCTTCATATAATAATGAATGAATCCGACAAAAACAATTGAGCTGTGGCAGAATGTGGTCATCGTTTGCCTACTTAGAAATAATAAAAAACAGTTTTATAATTATTGAATGAAAAGCCTAATTTGGAATACTAACACTAACAACGCTAAAATGTATACTTGTGTCTTAATATATCTATCAGACAATTATTGCGATTACCAGAGGAAAAATATTCTTAGTAGAAGTCTTTTACGCAATGTATACCTTCCTTCTAAAATATATTATAAGGGCGGATTTTTGTTTTGATGTCGTATTTTTAAATTTTCCAAATTCGGACTTTTTTTATTTTTTCTACTCAATATCACGAACTCTTTCGATCTTTACAGAAATAAAAAGTCTCCCAAAAAAAATTCCATCGAGTTACTATTTTTCATACACTTTTTTCGACTGTAACTCAGTGGAAAAAATGTATGTAATTTTCAGGACACTTTTTTCTGCTAATGAGGATCGAAAAGGCTCGTTATTCTGAGTAGAAAAAAAATCCAAACTTAGAAAATTTTAGAAATTTAGAACTTAATAAAAATCCGCCTATGATTGACTTTACTTTGAACTTGACAAATGATTTTTTGCATTTGATTTCAATCTTGTTACGTTGTCACTCTTCGTAATATAATTTTCTTATAATACATAATTATTATAATAATGTCGAAAATTAAACAGTATATTTCCACTAACATTGTACTTAATTAAAAACATATGAATGTTTCTTGTCACCAAGTTCAATACCATTTTCTTGAAACGTGTTCCGTTACATTTTCATTAGGTTCTTTCCGCTGAAGTATTTTCCCAATCTTCAACTGCATTTCAATATTCAACTGAAAAAATATGATTGTATAAATGTAAGTATGGTTGCGAGATTTACTCGAATGTCACTTTAACATTGACTTTATAATGTCATGTCATTGTCATAGATTATTTACATTTTTGATCTCGAATTCTATTTCAGAGCTTAGGGTCGCCGTCGCCTATTACGGCGTGGATAACTAACTATACAGGGTTACTTTATCACCGGTACAATACATTTTCCCACATAATTGGTATCGATAATATTATCAAATAGAATTGACATATTCTTTTTCATTTATTATTAATTTATCCTTCATGCAAATGTAAAATAATGGGCTCACTAATGACAAGACGTAGAGGGCGGCGGAAAGGGGTGAGCGACCTGCAGGCCGGCGCACGAGTTGGCAACATAGCAGTTATCTTTCGAGTATCTCGGTGACTAGGTAACGGTCAGTCCCACGGTTGACGTAGGTGTGGGCCCGCGCGCCGTATCGTACTACCTTCAGTCGGAAA
Source organism: Thaumatotibia leucotreta (assembly GCA_025490895.1). Taxonomy (NCBI): domain Eukaryota; kingdom Metazoa; phylum Arthropoda; class Insecta; order Lepidoptera; family Tortricidae; genus Thaumatotibia; species Thaumatotibia leucotreta. The sequence goes on along the minus strand of JALPQI010030274.1, from coordinate 166,309 downwards.
TTGCTCGTACGAAATGGTTCGTAGTTATTTTCTCATTGGGGAAAATACAATGGCAGCTCAGCGGCTATACGCTGAACAAAGTGTGCCCCACCTGAAAAATGCCAGTGTTATGACCAGCCAGGTCAACAGATTTGACCCCGTGTGACTTTTTTTGTGCGGTGAGGTGAAACGGCGGGTATACGTTGAAGGGGCCCAAAGAAGTCAAATAAAAAGTGCATTTTGATGAACTCAAAAGTGAAAACTACAGACTTGTGATGGGAAATATCGAAGGAAACATTCATGTAAATTAATTAATAAGTATTAGAAATGGACTCCATTAATTAGGTATGTTTTTTTGATTCCAATCATTGTACATAAAGTTGATTTCAAATTTTGAAATACGCCTCAATGAAGAAAGTTTCTGTCCTACTTTGTAATTTCATCACGTTTCCCAGACATAATTTAAAACATTCGACAAACTTCACACACAGAAAATTCTTTATTTTAACGGTCCTAAGCCTGTGCAAGTATGAAGGAGGATTTGGGATCTAGTAATATATTTTTGCCAAGTCATAATTATAAGTTGATACCCGGTGCACATTAACGCCGCCGCTTTTCCAACCCGCCATGCCGCGTGCGATGACGTTTTAAACAAACAGTTGCCAGTTCATGTGTTTTGCTAGTTATGCACATTGATAATGCGCAATGCGTCCAAATTTCCTGTTAGGTTTGCGGATAAGTTCAAACATTGGTATTTCAGATTTTTGTTCTAACAAGAAATGCTAGTATTCTGTAACTTGGACTACTATATATTACGTATGTTGATTTTTTGATTATATATATATATATCGCCGCCCCCGGCGAATACTAAGATAACTGCCATTACCATGGTTTTAGTGTTATGTCATATTTGAAATCTATGGGTGCTAATGCATCTGTTGAATTTTTTTCGTAATTTTTATTCTGTTATTTATGGAGATAAAAAAAAATGCAATGTTATTCTTTGATTTTATTGATCTCTTAAATTACCAGAATAAACGTCTATGAGGATAATATCAAAAATGATTATTAGACCTTACGCTATAAACGCTCGTATCATGATATTCGCGTGAAAATCATTCTACAACAAAAAGACATCAGGCAGTTATCATTTTATTCTCGTATTAAAAATCTTCTGTCTGTTCGGATATCGTCCTTAAGTAACGATTATCTATTTGTGCGAAACATTAAAACGTGTTATCTTCCTTTTCATTTACATACGTTTTACAATCAAAAATTGAAATGGCAGATACAGTACCGCGGGAAATTCCTAAAACGTACCTAGTAATGTTTGTGTACTAAATGAGAAACGAATCAGTGCGTTCAGCGCGACGGCTCACCCTACGCGAACCACTCACGCTGTCAGTCTATCAGCCGGAGGGCCGCAGGCCCGACGGCTAGCCTTACGCGAACCACTCACGCTGTCAGTCTATCAGCCGGAGGACCGCAGGCCCGACAGCTCGCCCTACGGGAACCACTCACGCTGACAGTCTATGAGCCGGAGGGCCGCAGGCCATACAGCTCGCCCTACGCGAACCACTCACGCTGTCAGTCTATCAGCCGGAGGGCCGCAGGCCCGACGGCTAGCCTTACGCGAACCACTCACGCTGTCAGTCTATCAGCCGGAGGACCGCAGGCCCGACAGCTCGCCCTACGCTAACCACTCACGCTGTCAGTCTATTAGCCGGAGGACCGCAGGCCCGACAGCTCGCCCTACGCTAACCACTCACGCTGTCAGTCTATCAGCCGGAGGACCGCAGGCCCGACAGCTCGCCCTACGGGAACCACTCACGCTGACAGTCTATGAGCCGGAGGGCCGCAGGCCCTACAGCTCGCCGTACGCGAACCACTCACGCTGTCAGTCTATCAGCCGGAGGACCGCAGGCCCGACAGCTCGCCCTACGGGAACCACTCACGCTGACAGTCTATGAGCCGGAGGGCCGCAGGCCCTACAGCTCGCCGTACGCGAACCACTCACGCTGTCAGTCTATCAGCCGGAGGACCGAAGGCCCGACAGCTCGCCCTACGGGAACCACTCACGCTGACAGTCTATGAGCCGGAGGGCCGCAGGCCCTACAGCTCGCCCTACGCGAACCACTCACGTTGTCAGTCCATGAGCTGGAGCGCCGCAGGCCCTACAGCTCGCCCTACGCGAACCACTCACGCTGTCAGTCTATCAGCCGAGCCGGAGGGCCGCAGGCCCTACAGCTCGCCCTACGCGAACCACTCACGTTGTCAGTCCATGTGCTGGAGGGCCGCAGGACCTACAGCTCGCCCTACGCGAACTACTCACGCTGTCAGTCTATCAGCCGGAGGACCGAAGGCCCGACAGCTCGCCCTACAGGAACCACTCACGCTGACAGTCTATGAGCCGGAGGGCCGCAGGCCTTACAGCTCGCCCTACGCGAACCACTCACGCTGTCAGTCTATCAGCCAGAGGACCAAAGGCCCGACAGCCTCGCCCTGCGGGAACCACTCACGCCTGCAGTCTATGAGCCGGAGGGCCGCAGGCCCTACAGCTCGCCCTACGCAAACCACTCCGTCTAAGTCACTGCCAGTCTAAGTCGGTGGGCTGCAATTTTGTATGCTTCCGTAACTTTGGGGACAATACTATAATATGTAGCTATTAACGTTTGGGTTCATTTTATAAACATGCCTTCTTTTGGACCGACTAAACAAGCGAATCAGAGGGTTGTAGGCCAGAGCTTAGCGCTATCATGCTACTAATGGAATAATGTAACATGAAAACGAAGCTGAGGGCCGCAGGCCCAATATACCCAGTGCTTCCAGGCTACGCGACGGAAGAGTGTTTCTCTAAAACAAATCGGAGGGCCGCTGGCCCAACAGCTGGCCTTTGCGAAGGACGAAGGCACGAAGCGATTGCACGAGGCGCTACAGCTCGCGAGGCCTTCAGGCCGAGCTGCCAGAGACCAGCACTACCATGCTACACAATGAAATAGCGTAACATGAAAACGAAACGGGTGGCCATAGGCCACCTGCGAAGGACGAAGGCCGAGCCTTGCACAGGGCCGAAGGCCCGGAGCATCCAAAGATATAAATATTAGTTAGCGATATACTTTCTCAAATGCATCGGTCATCGATGACGTCTTCCTAGGACTGACAAAAACAGATGCTCTAGCAAATGTTCAATAGATGTTTTCGCAATATGTTCAATAGATGCTCTAAATATAACATTTTCGGTAAGCCTTCAAGCATAATCGTATTCCAAGGCAGGTTTATTTGAATTTGAATGTCGTTTCTCTTACTCTTCTGACAGATATTCCATTAGTTCGAATAAAATTCGGGAATGCGATCGAACGGAAATGGTATTCCAATTCATATTATAGAACCCATATCAGTGCAGTTCCAGATCAAAAGTCACGGCACAGTGGAACGAAGAATGTTACCTGTGGTATTATGCTGGGCGTCAACAGTTCATAAGATGCAGGGAAGTGCAGTCGATCATGCCGTGGTTTATTTAGGTTCGAAATGTTTCGCTGCTGGACAAGTATAACTAAGAAGCTCTGAGTAGAGTTCATTCTTTAGACAGTCTACAGATTGAAGAATTAGATTGCACAAATTAACTGAAAAGAGACCTTACAACAATGAAGCGTTAATTGAAATATAGGTATATCATACTTTTGCTGACGACACTATTGTTCAGCTAAATTCAACCCTTTTGTGGTTCGTTAGGTAAGGCTTACAAAACCGTGGATTTTATGAATGTCATGGTTTTTTTTTCTTTTTTACTATAAAAGCTTGTCTTTAAAAACATTTTTTTACCTCTAATTTATTCTTTTATGATAAATTGATAATGGTAGTGAACCCTTGGCGCGCGAGTCCGACTCGCACTTGGGCGTTAATTTCTGATATATAACTTATTTATAAGTGGATTTACTGCAAAATGTTGCAACAAAGGACTTCACGTCTTATGGCTATATCACATAATGTTAGATTATTATGATCGGGTGATCATAATAATAAAATTTTAGTAATGGTAAGTAATTAATTATAATAACCATTCTGCCAATTTACTTATTAGGTTTAAGTTTAACTATTTCAATTTTATTGTTCAATAAAATTAATGCTGATTACCATATTACAGTTTCATTTTTAATCTAGATTAAAAGCCTTTTTTAAAAAAGATTAACACTAAATTTACCGGAATAATGTGATATTGTAGTATTATACTCACTAGCTTGCACCCTGGTCACCCTCTGAATAAAATTGTAACATGATGGTGCAATATTTGGTGTTGGCGTAGCCGCAACGTGAATAAAATGATAATCGATATTATTATATCCTTGATGATGGTAAATTTTGACTAACTTTTTGTTTTTGAAATAACTTTTTTTCGGTATGTTTAAGAAGAGGTTACCCTATTTTTTCAGAATGCTACAAAAATTAGCTATCGTTAGAACTTTACATAATTTGCATACGTTTAGTATTAATGAAGTTAACGACAAAAACATGTTTTTATTTTCTCCTGAAAAATTAGGTTTTTGCAGTTATCATTTTATTCGCCGGGGGCGGCGATATATATCAGTGAATGCACGTAAACCATGGAAACATCCTGTCCGTGCAATTATGACCCAACGCAAACTACTCTTGAGTGGGCGTTCCTAAAAAACTACTCCTGCATTTTTGAACGATAATCGATATCTATTTTATGTGATTTACTAAATTTAATGACAGAAAATACAGAATTCTAATATTAAATAAAAAAATATAACAATTTTTTTCAGCTATACTATTTTAATGATCTATAAAATTGTGCAATATGTTTTAACTGTTTGGCTGTTGGGACCGATTACCTTAGCCCATCTTAGCCTTAGAAAACAATTTTACTTTTATGCTCTAAAACGTTCGCGCTAAGGAAAAAAAAGTAATTGTAGATAATAACTATATTAAATTTAAAACAAATTGAGCAGATAACAATTACTGTAAGTCTTATAGTTGGGGGTATACGAGGCTTCAAAGCATGCATTTATTTTCTTAACTTAATGAAGGGCAAATTTGAAATGTCGTATCTCTAAATCTATACAGTGTGTAAATCTAATACGGGCGATCAATTAAACTAGGCATGGGATTCATTAGTGTAATCATGGATTACAAGGTTTTTTTTAAGTTTCACTTAATTATGACCCCCCAGAATTTTTTTAAGATTATCGAAGCAGCAATGTAGGTACGAACATTTGTTATTCTTGATATGGCAATTTCCTATCTCACATCAACATTTTCCCGAAATTCGATAACCAGAAGAACGGATGCCAAATTTATTATTTGACAATCGATTTGTTAACCAAGTTTTCATAAATCCGATGCTAAGCGATATCGAAATCTCATTTTACCTTATATCAGTAACCAGAACAACTTTGTATAATACACATAACGTATAACAATAATAATGCATAATATCCTTAATTATAAAGACAAAATTAACATTTCTGCAGTGAGCGAGCGAACAAAACCTCCCAGGGCAGATCTGACTCGGATAGGTTAGGTCAGAAGACTAAGGCAGGAGCTTGCTCCCGCCAGAGTTGGGCATTATCTAGATAATTAGTTATCTAGATAACTATTTTAAATAAAATCATCTCAAATGAATTTATTTGAAGATAATTCAATTGCAAATATTTTAGTTGTCAACTCTTTTATTTAGATAAATTATCTAGATGAAGATAACGGGCCTCGTTTGTTCTTGAAGTAAGCTCATCTAAAACGTCAGGTCAAACAGTCATGTTGGTGGTGCTGCAGATGCAAGCGCGAGCGTTCCTGCAGCCCACCGTACAGCACAGCGGCGGCAGACGGAGAGGTTTTTTAGTGGGTAAACTCGGGGTCCCATCAGCCCGTAACGAGGAGTCCCACATAACCACCCGGGTCCGTCCTCACACCCGGGTGGTATGCGTAACGCATTTTTCATTGTCATGCACCTATACCTAAACTGGACTGAGTACCTGCTCATTTTTGTTAGTCAATAAAAATTTAACAATATCAATGAGCACGACGGATACATCTCTGTAATAAAAAGAGACTAGTGAAAATGGTCCGAGTGAGACTACCTAGAGGATGGTGTCTCAGTTACACAAGTTACCTGTATAAAAAACACATTAGGGTGGCTATGATTTGGGCCGGTATGATTACGTCTATGGTTGCAATTTTAGTATTTAATTAGTTAAACAGTATTTAGTGGGCATTTATATGGAAACAGCTCGGTCCAAGGCTCAAATGGCTGCTGTTTGAGATTACGAGTGTTAAGTTCTACCAAAACAATCAAAGACGCGATCAAAAATAATCTTATGGTTTTAACGATGCAACATATAACATCAAACTTTCACAAATTGCCAAACACACACAAATTTCACAAATGCCTGAATACCCTAGACTAGAACATCCATACTCACAGAGGATCATTATGAAACCGCGAATTATAAATGCCTCCAAGTTTTTCAATTTACGTATAGCTCACAACGGGAGAAGTACATTTCTAAGAAATTTGGGAAATAAAGAATTAATTCCCACAAACATACAATTTATATAGTATTAAGTAGTGTCACTACTTGGGATAAAAATAAAAACACACATCAAAATATTTAGTTTATAAATAATTTGATTAGAGTTTTCACTATGACTTTAAATAAAGCAGGATAGAGACCAACTTCTCAAGACAGTATTGTTTAACAATAGACAGATTTTTAGTAAAAAAGTGTCAACTCTCATAGATCGTAATGTTACTATGGTCACCGTAATTAAAACGAGATGCAATTCCCTAATATGCTTTCTCTGTCGGTCACACTTTTTTTGTCGCAGTACTCAGTCCAGTTTAGGTACAGGTCCATGGACAATTGGACATTGCTCATGAAGTAAACTTAAGTAAAGTTAATTCATCTTTTATTTCAAACGTCAAATAATTTATTTAGATAAAAGTTCATTCATCTAGATAAATTCAAAATAACAAATGAAGGATTATTTAGTAATTGAAATAAAAGATGATTTAGTTATCGATCCGGTTATATGTAAATAGATAATTTTTGCCCAACTCTGATCATCAGGCCTATCTAGTGGTATTCGACCCAACTGCTAATCCTAAAAAGCCAACCTAGCATATCATTATCAGAACCAACTCCGAGTTCCCTCGAACTTCCTCCAAGTTCATCACCAGACCCATCTTGTGGTATTTGACCCGTGTTCACAAAGAGGATCCTCAAAAGTGAACACAACATATCATTATCTCAAACAAACTCCGAGTTCCCTCTCGGACTTTCTCCGAGTTCATCATCAGGCCTATCTTGTACCCATGCTCACCAAGAGGATCCTAAAAAGCTAACAGAACATATCATTATCTCAAATTCAAACCAACTCCGAGTTACCCCAAACTTCCTCCAAGTTCATCATCAGACCCATGTTGAGTATTTGACCCATGCTCACCAAGAGGATCCTCAAAAGCCAACACAACATATCATTATCTCAAACCAACTCAGAGTTCCCTCGTACTTACTCCAAGTTCATCATCAGGCCTATCTTGTGGTATTTGACCCAACTGCTAATCCTAAAAAGCCAACATAGCATATCATTATCTGAAACCAACTCCGAGTTCCCTCGAACTTCCTTCAAGTTCATCACCAGACCCATCTTGTGGTATTTGACCCAACTGCTAATCCTCAAAAGCCAACAGAACATATCATTATCTCAAACTCGGACCAACTCCGAGGTACCTCGAACTTCCTCCAAGTTCATCATCAGACCCATGTTGAGTATTTGACCCATGCTCACCAAGAGGATCCTCAAAAGCCAACACAACATATCATTATCTCAAACCAACTCAGAGTTCCCTCGTACTTGCTCCAAGTTCATCACCAGGCCTATCTGGTGGTATTTAACCTATGCTCACCAAGAGCATCCTCAAAAGCCGACACTACATAATATATCATTATCTCAAACCAACTCCGAGTTCCCTCACACTTCCTCCAAGTTCATCATCAGGCCTATCTTATGGTATTTGACCCAACTGCTAATCCTAAAAAGCCAACATAGCATATCATTATCTGAAACCAACTCCGAGTTCCCTCGAACTTCCTTCAAGTTCATCACCAGACCCATCTTGTGGTATTTGACCCAACTGCTAATCCTCAAAGGCCAACACAACATATAATTATCCTTAACCAACTCCGAGTTCCCTCGCACTTACTCCAAGTTCATCATCAGGCCTATCTTGTGATATTTGACCCATGCTCACCAAGAGGATCCTAAAAAGCCAACAGAACATATCATTATCTCAAACTCAAACCAACTCCGAGTTACCTCGAACTTCCTCCAAGTTCATCATCAGACCCATGTTGAGTATTTGACCCATGCTCACCAAGAGGATCCTCAAAAGCCAACACACCATATCATTATCCTTAACCAACTCCGAGTTCCCTCGAACTTCCTCCAAGTTCATCATCAGACCCATGTTGAGTATTTGACCCATGCTCACCAAGAGGATCCTCAAAAGCCAACACAACATATCATTATCCCAAACCAACTCAGAGTTCCCTCGTACTTACTCCAAGTTCATCACCAGGCCTATCTGGTGGTATTTGACCTATGCTCACCAAGAGCATCCTCAAAACCCGACACTACATAATACAGCGTGTTTTTCTTCATATGCTATAACTTTAAGGGAAGCTTATTTAGGTCAAATATAATTAATTTCTCAAAGAAACTAGTGTTTTAACTCTTACCGTTATTGAGTTATTAAAAAAATAAGTTTAATCACTGAACATGTGTATTGCAACCTTTATTACATTCTAATGTTACTTATTTTGACATGTGCCGTCAGTCACCTGAGATTAACTTTTATTTTATTCTTAAGGTTCTCTCACACTTACCATTTCATTTATTATGTATGAAAACAAATAAAAAAATTTTTTTTCGAATTTTCCAAAAGCCGATATACCAGACAACTTCTATTAATGGCCCAAGTAACCTGTCTAATTTATCGCAAATCGAAACGAACACCCTGTATATCATTATCTCAAACCAACTCCGAGTTCCCTCGTACTTACTCCAAGTTCATCATCAGGCCTATCTTGAGGTATTTGACCTAACTGCTCATCCTACAAAGCCATCGTAGGATATCATTGTCTCAAACCTACTCCGAGTTCCCTCGAACTTCGTCCAATTTCATCATCAGGCCTATCGTATGACACGGAACCCAACTGCATACCAAGATAATACTAAAAAGTCAACATAACATTTATCGATGTCAAATCAACTCCGAGTGCCCTCGTATTGCCTTCGAGATCAATCATTGTCAGGCCCATCGGTGGAATCACATGGGCGATGAGCGTTCCTGACTCAAAAAACCTGCGTTAAAAAAACTGTCCACATTACGTACTTACGCAATAAACTATAAAAAATTTGAATCAAACGACTTGTTTACTTACTACTGACTACGTAAAAAACTACAAACTACTGATTACTACTGAATAATCTAATCTAAAAAAGATTGGAAAATATTAGATAGCTAAAAATCAATCCTTATTTTCATCTCTATTCCGTAAACCTGGTTAAACTTACTTAAAACAAAGCACGTGGTCACGGTAATTAACGAAACCAACATTGTCCCACCTCTAATGGTACACGTGCTTCGTAAGAAAGGAATAGCACATTGCATTTTTGATTTGATGAATGAGGACAAAAGTACTATGAAGTATAAATAAATAAATATCTTGGGACATCTTACACAAATCAACCTAGTCCCACGGTTAGCTCAATTAACTATGTCTCAATTAAGTATGACTTTTCTGCGGAATGTAGTTCCGTCTATTTTTAAATTAGAACTTCTTGTTGTCTTTGCATACCTATTCACACAACACATAGACATTTTAAAGAAGTGAAATGCACTTTTTCGACTTTTTTATTGCCAAAAACGAGCGCTATTTACGGGTCTGTTACTTAGTCGCATCGCAACTGAACAGGCACGACGAGCGCCGCGTCTATATCAGTGCGAGAAATATAACGGCTGGTGACTTTTTTTTTTTTTTTTATACCACGTCGGTGGCAAACAAGCATACGGCCCGCCTGATGGAAAGCAGTCACCGTAGCCTATGGGCGCCTGCAACCTCAGGGTGTCACATGCGCGTTGCCGACCCAATAAAAATAACGTTGGCACAACAAAGTGGCTCCACTCCACCTGATCGTAAGTGAAAAGTAGAGCCCAAATCGCGGCGGCAACGAACAGGAGACAATCAGTAACCTGTTAGTTGCCACCGCCTTGCTGGCCCGCTAGATGCTGGTAAATACACCGGCTGACCCCGAAACACGGCAAACACGAAGGTAAGTCATTTCACGGGCGTTTACACCGAATGTACGGTGGTAGCCAACCAGGCGGGTACTAGTAAAAATACCCTACCACCGGCTGAGAAGCTGGATACTCAGTATTTCCCTTAGTCGACTCCTACGACACCCACGGGAAGAGAGGGGCGGTGATTTTTGTATTCTTACTCCGTCACCGCACGGATAAAAACTGACTGCGAGTCGCCTTATAACGAGCGTCTATAGGAGGTGGTCTGTGACCAGCAAGAAATGCTACCCTTTGTTTACGAGTAGGAGCATATTATTAATTAAAAATAAAAAAAATAACTAAGTAGTAGATTCTGAAGGTGCATTCCGACCAAACGAACATTCGCTATTCTAACCCCCCACTCTACGAAATTCGATCGTTACACAAAACGTAACGGTTGATTTGTGTGAGATGTCCTAATATAAATATAAATATAAAATATAAAACGTGATTGGTTGATTTCGTAGAGCGGGGGATAGAACAGCGAATGCTCTTTTGGTCTGCATGCAACTTAAAGGGTCAACGGATTGAAAATGGTGATGTGTTTTGATTGGCCAGTTTGAATGAAATTATTTGGAAAACTGTACAATCTATATAGGTACATAAATTAAATCTAACTAACCTAACCTATACATATCTAAGATTGGCCCTTGTGGCATTGTAGCGAAGATGCAGGCGGCATTTCCTCGTTGTATTGCAATACTTACGCGTTGTTCGAGCAAGTCGCCAGCTCTTTGGTCTTTAGTAACGGTGGAAATCATAAATATATATCTACAACGTTTTTTCAGTACTTTATTTTTATATTTTTAAGTAGTTTCCACACCTTCCACCTTACGACTATAGATAGTCTATGAAGACCTTCGTGCTATCCATGGAAAAACTTGGCATCATGTACAGTCAACCAATTGGAACCCTAGGCCACTCAGGAACCATGTCAAAGTAACGTTATCAATCAGATTGTAAGACATTTCAAACGGCATTTCATTTTGACATGGTTCTAGAGTGGCCTAGGGTTCCAATTGGTCGAGTGTACCTATATGAATATTTTTTTTTGTGTAAGGCATGGATTTCGTAGAAAAAAATATTTTCTTTACTATAGTTTTTTTAGCAATATATACACTTTACCCATTGTAATTAAAAATACTCAATTGCAATATTCATCATTAATCTGTGTAAAAGTACCAAAATAATATGCTATCTACATGCGACCATGTGCCGCTTACTCTATATACACGCTCATACAAAAAGTCGCGAATGTGATATATTATTGGCCGGTACAGTAGATTCGTTATAGTGTGATCAACCCAAATCGGTCAGTATAGAGATTTTGGAAACCATAACAGATAGCGAAATCTTGTCTTAGGAACCATGAGATCGATTTTAGTAAAAAGAAAAACTGCATTCATACAATTACAAAAATACGTGTACTCGGTCCAGGAATCGAACCAGGACTTTTTGAAAAACAAAAATTTGTTATTTTCATTTGGACATCGGTTGTGTAGCTCTTATTAGTTTAGGGTAGTAAATGTTACTAAGAAACATGCATAATATCTAAAACTTATAAAAATTAATTGTTTTTTAACAATGGAGTTTTATTTTTTGACTTTGTATGGGGAAGTAACAAACCATGAATACCGTGATAGATATCGAAATCTGTTCTTAGGAACCATGCCATTATTATTAAATCTATAAACGAAGCCATGTAAGTACTTACATGCGACCTTACTGAGCCCTGGTTGGACAAATATTTGCTTGCTCCTATGCGTTTGAACATTTCCGGTTGCATCAGTTGCGTGAATTTCGTCCGTTTTAATATTCTCCTGAAATTATTAGGTACTTCATTTGTGGAAAAGAATTCTAAAATGTTTGACTCATAAATGACATTGACTTAGCGGTGACAAATTACCAAAAATGTTTGTTGTCACTAACCAAAAAGTATTTTACGCGTCCATATAAGTTTAAATTACATAGGTAGTAGTCAGCCTCCTAGTTGACCATACGAAGCAGAAGGTTTCGGGTTCGAACCCCAGCGAAGGGATTATTTTTTGTATTTTTTTATTACAAATATTTGTTTCTTGGTCGTGTCTATCTATGATATTTAAGTACGAGAATCTATATATTATGTAGTTATCTATATATTATAATAGAATATTATCGCCTATTCTTATTACCCACAACAGCCTTAAATTAAGCTTACCGTGGGACTAGGCCGATTTGTGTGGGATGTTCCGAGATATTTAATAGTTTATTGTTATTTATTAATAGCCAGTAATTGTATATATTACCTCTCGGATTTTAGATATCGTACTAAAGAACTTAGTCCATTCTTCCACACTGTTGTACAAGTTACGCTAAAAGAGAATTAAAGCGAGCGGCAAAGTTTGATAACAAATTAGGTAGGTACCTACTGACTGCAATTCATAAATCCGCTATAATTATTGTCTTTTGAGATCTGGCCAGGCGAATCTAAGGATCATATTTTACCGGATATTTTTTTTTGATAAAAACAATAACAACATACCTATTTTATGAAATGCCCTAACTTTGAATAATCCATCTATTGACCGAATATATTACTACTTAGTGAGGTAATTTAACTAGCAGTTTTCAAGTGACATCTGTGATGGATATGGTTAAGCTTACCTTGTCATCTGCCTCCATGTCAGTTTTCATGGATAGTATTATTCACGCACATATACAAAGGCAAAGAGCGAAATTGTATCAATTTTCAAATTGATAATTCAGAAATACTATACCACTTTTTGGACTTTTTTTTACATACGCGCAATCTACGGGATACGTACAACTTACTATCAAGGTTCAAAATTACAAAAAGTCTACTAATTAACAGAGTTAATGTCGACAAATTTGTATGAAAATCTCACAGGGACATCCACCTTAAAGAGTTTATTTTTCACTTTTTGACATCTATTAATGAGGTAAGTGAGACTATTCTCTATAATGGCACCAACGCCGATAAAAAGACCCTTTGTACTGAGTAAAGAATAGAAAAGATTTTTTTATTGGTAATAATTCTGAAACTAGGATATCCAGAAAAGTTCATATGACATTTTAGTTTCTAAATGTGGTCAGGAATACACTGTTAAAATCGGTCAGGCTTAAACACCCACGGTAAGTACAAGTACGTATATTTTGATACTATAATTTGGACTTAGACACAGTGCTATAATTGTACAAGAATATAAAATGAAAGTATTACATTTTACATTTTCATCCATTTCTGAAAAGTAATTACAGTACTTTTATTTTTCTAAATATGTATTTTCCTAATACACTTCGCCAGCCTTCATTTTATTTACGAATAGAAGCGAATAGAATTAAGAAAATAAATAGAAGTACTGAAGAGGGAAACAAGATAGGTACTTATTTATATATCCACGTTTTTTGTGCCGGGCACTAAAACACTTCACAAAGACTAGCCATTCAGAAATTCGATACCCAAACATTCCATTAGCTACATTTATAATGGACGAAAATGACGGGTCATTACTCCTCCAATATTTGAACGACTGAGTAACTTTATACCTAAACCTATTTGACTAGCGTCGGAAAAAAAGATTCATTCATTGGCATACACTTCGTACAGTCGTCATACAAAAAAAAAAAAATATATATATCTTGGGACATCTTACACAAATCGACCTAGTCCCACACAATCCAAATCCTACTATACAGGGTGATACATGAGTCGTGAACAGGGTAATACGTTTTTTTAACTCTATATATTAAACAACTAACAATTGAATGCCCCACAAGTTACTTAGAAATAATCATCTTTTTATTTTATTTTCTGCATTTTTTGTGGCTATTTCTTATTTTTAAGGTGTTTTTCAGAAATGATGATATTTAAGCTATATAAAACGTTAAATGTAATAAATATCATTTAATTATACACGAAATGACAAAATTTGCCGTTATTAATAACTTCAATTTGAGAGGTGATTTAAATTATTCCATTAATTTGTCTTAAAAATCCCTTTGGATATCCTAAAGCCAAAAAATACACAAAACACAAAAACAAACTTTTAAGTAACTTGTGGGCATTTAATTATTGTTAGTTGATTATAGAGTTAGAAAAACGTATGACTGTTCACGACTCAAGTTTCACCCTGTATGTATCGAAGTGAACAACTGAACATGTTAGGATTTTTATAAAAACATATTAGTTAGCAGCAGTTATGAATAGCCGTGTGGTACCGGCATAGAATAGTACCACCCCATTTCTTCCCGTGGGTGTCGTAAGAGGCGACAAAGGGAAAAACGACAGATGGGCTGCAGCGTCTGTCGTTGTCTTATTTAAATCTACTGCGATCGCCAACCCGCATGCCAAGCGTGGCGATTATGGCATCTACCCCCCTATGAAAGTCACAAACAATAAATGGCCCCGAGGTTCCGGCGACCCCCGGTGCCTTGACTTTGGTAGCAGTCAGGATACTGGTGGGGTCAGGGGTGCGAAGAATCACCGGCGAAGTCCCGGCTACCACCACCGACGACCTTTGGCCCTGGCAACATTTAACTGCCGAACACTGCGGACGGATGAGAAGGTTGTTGAACTGGAGGAAGAATTGAGCAGGTTACGATGGGACATCGTGGGGTTATCGGAAGTCCGAAGAGAGGGTGAGGACACGATAATTCTGAAGTCAGGTAACCTGCTCTATTTCCGGGAGGGCGACCAGCAGTCCCAAGGAGGTGTCGGGTTTATCGTCCACAAGTCCCTTGTGAACAATGTGGTGAAAGTCGAGAGTGTGTCGTCCAGGGTAGCGTGCCTTGTACTTAGAATGACGCAGCGATATTCGTTGAAGGTCATACAGGTATACGCACCGACTTCGACGCACTCCGACGACGAGGTCGAAGCTATGTATGAGGACATCTCAAGTGCCATACATAGCTCAAAAACTCAGTTCACCGTTGTCATGGGGGACTTCAACGCGAAGTTGGGCAAGCGAGACGGTGAAGAGCTGCGAGTGGGGCAATTTGGAGTTGGATGTAGGAATAGTCGGGGCCACTTGCTGGCTGGTTTCTTGGAGAAAGAAGGACTCTATCTGATGAACTCATTCTTCAAGAAACGAGAGCATAGGAAGTGGACCTGGATGAGCCCTGACGGTGCGACGAGGAATGAGATAGACTTTATCATGTCCACGAGAAAAGAGATATTCAATGATGTCTCAGTGATTAACGCCGTTAAAATGGGAAGTGATCACCGACTGGTTCGAGGCATATTGAATATTAAATTCAAGCTCGAACGATCGCGACTGATTAAGTCTACGCTCCGCCCAGTACCGATCCAACTTACAAATCCCGAAAACTTTCAGCTGGAACTCCAAAACCGTTTCGAATGCCTAGGGAGCGAAGTGGACGATTATAACGATGGTTTCGTGGAAGCTGTTCATACGGTAGGGAGCAAGTTCTTTAAGACGCATCGAACTCGCAGCACCAGAAAGCTGTCAGACTTCACTCTTGAGCTCATGAACGACAGACGTGAGTTGATTATTCAGTCCTCGAGTGATGCTTGCGTGCTCCGGAGGCTCAATAGGCAGATCTCGAGTCTTTGAAGCGTGATATTCGCCAATATAACACTGCACGTGTGAAGTTGGCAATAGAACGCAATAGAGGCTCTAAAGTATTTGCGAGGGATTTGTCCATTGGGCAGAGCCAATTGAGTAAGCTGAGGACTGAGGATGGAAGACTCGTTACAGCCAGGTCTGAGCTCCTGAGGGAGGTCGAGCAGTTTTATGAACAGCTATACACGTCGACCCGAGACCCCGTTATGAATCTAGCTGGAGACCCTAGAGCAAGATTAACCCGACACTATACCGAAGACATCCCGGACGTCAGCCTGTACGAGATTAGTGAGGCTCTCAAGCAACTCAAACATGGCAAGGCCCCGGGCGATGACGGAATCACAGCCGAACTCCTGAAGGCAGGTGGTAAACCGGTTCTCAAAACCCTTCAGAAGCTGTTCAATTCTGTCATTCACGAGGGGATAACGCCAAAAGCTTGGAGCAGGAGTGTGGTGGTGCTATTTTTCAAAAAGGGTGACACCACTCTACTGAAAAATTACAGGCCCATCTCACTCCTGAGCCATGTGTACAAGTTGTTCTCGAGAGTCATCACGAACCGTCTCGCACGTAGGCTGGATGACTTCCAACCTCCCGAACAAGCTGGTTTCCGGAAAGGTTTCAGCACCGTGGACCACATACATGCGTTGCGGCAGGTTATACAGAAAACGGAAGAATATAACATGCCCCTGTGCCTAGCATTTGTGGACTACGAAAAGGCCTTCGATTCGATCGAAATATGGGCTGTGCTGCAGTCTCTTCAGCGGTGCCAAGTCGACTATCGGTACATCGAAGTATTGAAGTACTTGTACGGAAACGCCACAATGTCGGTCCGCCTCCAAGACCAGAACTCGAAACCGATTCCAGTGCGACGGGGTGTCAGACAAGGAGATGTAATATCCCCAAAACTGTTCACCGCTGCACTGGAAGATGTTTTTAAGGTTATGGAGTGGGAAAGACGCGGCATCAATATAAACGGCGAGTACATCACGCACCTTCGATTTGCCGATGACATAGTCGTTATGGCTGAGACCGTTGAAGACCTCAGAACAATGCTCGATGACCTCAGTGGAGCCTCCGGACTAGTTGGTATGAAGATGAATTTGGACAAGACGAAAGTCATGTTCAATGCTCAAGTAGTACCATCTCCCGTTACAGTCGGAGGCTCTACTCTCGAAGTTGTTGACGAATATGTCTACCTGGGACAAACTGTTCAGTTAGGTAGGTCCAACTTTGAGAAAGAGGTAAATCGTCGAATCCGACTTGGCTGGGCAGCGTTCGGGAAGTTGCAAAAAATCTTCTCATCGAATTTACCGCAGTGTCTTAAGTCAAAAGTCTTTGACCAGTGTGTGTTGCCAGTGATGACTTACGGTACGGAGACGTGGGCGCTCACTATGGGCCTGATCAAAAAGCTCAAAGTCACTCAAAGGGCAATGGAGAGAGCAATGCTCGGAGTTTCCTTGCGTGATCGAATCAAAAACGAGGAGATCCGCAAGAGGACCAAAGTAACCGACATTGCTCGCAGAATTGCCAGACTCAAGTGGCAGTGGGCTGGGCACATCGCCAGAAGATCAGATGGCCGATGGGGCCCGAAACTGCTGGACTGGCGACCACGTACCGGAAGACGCAGTGTGGGCAGACCTCCCACAAGATGGTCTGACGACCTGGTCAAGGTCGCGGGAACCCGCTGGAGGCAGGCAGCGCAGAACCGGTCATATTGGCGATCATTGGGGGAGGCCTATGTCCAGCAGTGGACGTCTTTTGGCTGAGATGATGATGATGATGAGTTATGAATGACCCGTGAAGTAATTAAAGTCGATGATAAGATTGTTCATTCGTTAGTAAAATACCAATTTAGGATATTGTTGGTTTTATCTAACTTATTGGTCCATAATGGGCCCAAGCCGTCCGCTGTCTTGTTCGCGAACTTGGTTTAAAACTTCGGTCCACCCACTGAACGAAGCGTCAAACTAACTTAATAAGCGTAACTTAGTGATGGATTGGACCCGTTGCGTCCGTGGTATCTAATCGCGTTGTCTGGTAGCTTAACTAGATTTGCATCGAAAATAGCTTCAATTAAGTTAAACAACAATTTTATACAAATAATTAATGGGAGTAATGGGTAACATAATATACTATGCTGAGATGAGGCCATTTCGTAGCATGCATTTATTTATTTATTTGTATTTTTCTTCGTTTTTGTATATTGTGCTTTTTATGTTTGTTACGAATAAAATTATTTCTATTTCTACTATCGGGTACCTACTAAAAATTAATCCAGAGAGTTGGTAATTCTCTCGCACATCGTGTTGATGAGCAACTTTATACGCACCATAGCGACCAGTATCCTCGGTACATACTCACATTTTGAATTTAATATAATATACAATAATGAATATAATGGGAATTTATTTAAGTACACTAAAAATAACGGGTTTGTTCATGAAATAAGAACGTAAAATGCAAATTACACAAATTTTAAATAAACAAATAAAGATCTCGTTTCTAATTGCTAAGCTTATTAATAATGATAATGAAAAGTAATTTCTTTCATCATAGACCATTATACGCGTTGGATGCATATCACCTATTAAAGGGATTTATAGGCCCGACAAACAAAAGAAAAATTTAAAGTCATAATGGACATAACAAAAGACGAGTTGACCAATATTCCCAAGTTTTAACTTGACAGCTCCAAGAAATTTGTTTTAGTAAATAAATTTTCGTTGCGTCCTGATATTGTCCACTTTGTGGGTTTAGATAAAAATAATTATGTTAAGTGGCAGATGCATAGTTTCGATTTCAAAACGCATTACTTAGTTAAGGGTTAAAATGATCAGATTATACAATGAACTAGAAAATTGGACAGATCATGTATAAACAAGATGTATGCTCCTTGATTTAGAAAGGGAAAATTGTATCTCAATGTTCAACAATAGCTTTCGATTTTGAGTTAGACTATACATGGATTGACTCGTTCTTCAATCTAGCCCATTCAGTCCATTATTGCAAATGCCTTCAGCATTCCACAAGACACAGATTAAAGAGCAAAAGCGTACACTCCACGTACACCTCTATTTTTAGCTAGAGAAATAACTAGTATGGCTTATTTTTAAAAACATAAATTCATCAAAAAATGGAACTATTGCACATTTTTAATCCAGCAAATATGTTATATTAATAAAATGGTCGGAATTATTAGCGCATCGCTTATGCAGAACTGACAAATTGTTTGGATTTTTTTATTCTGCGAATTAGTATATACCTACACGACAATATAATGCTTTTTTGCCGAATATCACAGATGATTCACTTGCCATAGGTACCAACATTTACCAATATGTTTATTTGCTTTCATTTAACCGAATTTTAACCGAACTAGGTTAGGCTGGGTTGGAATATGACGATAAGCGAAAGATTCATCTGCGTAACGTTACAATTGGGAAGTGATCTTACGACGAAATTAAATTTTGCACTATGTTGATTGGAAAGTGATATTCGGTAAAATTACTTTCGACGATAATTTAGAGAACCGTTTTTTTTAAACATGGCAGACTATTATGTGAGCAAAGGGGGCCTAGCTAATATTCTAAGAACCATAAGGTAGGGAAAATATATTGAGCGCAAAGGCACGATGAAGATGAACACGATTTTTTTTATAGCTAGGTTTTTAGAAACGTTTTATCCAAAATGGCGTAGCTGCCCCGGCTAAGTATTAGATAATCTGCGGCAAAGGCATGCATCGCACGCCAACAGCGTTTTGATCCCGTCATTCTCTCTTGCAACACTGTTGCAAACTATTCAAGTGTGAATTCCATTCACACTTATCCAAGTGTTGATTGGGTAGGTACAGTAATCAGAATTTTTATTTCTTATTCAAATCAAAATCAATGTAGATTAAACGCTAATTGGAATATTATAATAAATGCAGGTAGCTTAGGGTTCCAAGAAGATATGTAATATTCGTAAATAAAACTAGTAAATTATTGGCAAATTAGGGTACCTTCTCAGTGTAACTGGAATGTTCCTTTTAAAATAATGATTTATGACACCAGTGTTGAAAGTGGAATTTTTCTGCACGAGTGCCAGTAATTTTAAAACCGACTTGAGCTATAAAATCTTTATTATGCATAAGTTTACCTTTAAACTTTCAGCATAATACACTGTAAAATATGTTTTCAGGCTACGACTTTCCCCATTTTGTGGTTAAGTTATTTATAGAAATCAAAGATCTTTCGTCAAAACGTCGAGCCATTTTTGCGGCAGGCGTAAAATCTTTAACACAAATTGAAGTCGCCAGGTTTTCCTCGTGTCGAAACTGCAAAATATAAGCGTTAGCGAGACGATTAATCTAAGTTTAATTAGGTCTATTTATAAATCTCTTTTCATTAGCCTTTAGTCTTGACTAAAAAAATCTTGAATGGGAATGTAGTTAAACACATCTAGCTGAGCCGAGTTTGTCGACAGTTATTATGATAATAATACTTATTAAATTTTATAATGTTGATATAAAATACAAGAAGAACGAACAGTGTTTAATGTAAAATTTACATTGTCTAAAAAAATATCAAATAATCATATACCCTTTTAACTTCTTCTTTAGAAGATACGTTATGTTCTAAATATAATAAAAACGAGGAATACAATGATGAAATGCAGTTAAAAAATTACTTAGAAAGTAGCTTATAACCTCTCTCTCTTATTTAAGAGCTTTGTTCTTGTCGGTGTAGCTCAAAGGACGCTTGCCACTTTCCTCGATCCCAGGCCATCTCTTTCAGGTTTTGATACGACGTGACTTTCACGTTCTCCTTGATTTGTTCAATGTAATTTCTCCTTGGCCTTCCTCTTCCACAGCTTTCCTTCAATCTTTCCCTCCACTGTGCATTCTATGAGGTTGCCATGTCGTATCAGATGGCCCAACATCCTTCCTCTTCTGTTCTTTATAATGTATATCAAGCTACTTCCGCTTCCGCTCATAATTTGAGTGCCTTAACATTGTAATGCAAATTTTATTCAATACTATCGGTTCGGCGTCGCTGCCTCTCTCGCTCAATTAATTTGCATTTTCAACTGGAATAGCGTTTTTCAGACATCCTGTGGAAATAATAATTTATTGGCGAGATATTCGTATTGGAGTTTTGGCTTTATTACCTAGCTTATTTACAGAAGTTAACTTGCTGCTTTGTTATAAAAATACAATAAGGAAAAAATTGTTTCAATGGCGTCACAGATTTGACTGACGTTGTTGGTTATTGTGTTATTTCACATTGAATATTTTTTTATGTGATTTCCTAACGGTGTAATTTAATTAAATTATGTATTGATAGAAAACTAAACGACGTCAAAACCCTGTACATAAGTAAAATAAGTCATACATATAAGGTGAGGTGGGACAGCAACTATGAGGTAAATTCAACTACTTAATTGAAAGGACCCCGTGCCTAAAGTATGGAAAATATGGTTTCAGTTAAATGGGCTGAGATTTCGATGTTCTGTAGACGTCAGTGCTCTGAACAAAAGTCTCTATTAGTGCTACCACGGTTTCCGAGACCCTGTCAAAGTTATTACTGATTTTTCTTTTATTTTACCCTTAATTTTTTATTTCATCGGAATCTCAACTCATAGGAGGGTAGATGTAAAATCAGTTTCACTTTCACAGAGTCTCGGAAACCGTGGTAGCACTCATAGAGACTTTTGTTCAGAGCACTGCGTCTACAAAATATCGAAATCCCAGCCCATTTAACTGAAACCACATTTTCCATACTTTAGGCACGGGGTCCTTTAAATTATCTTCATCTTATCGGTTTACAAAATAAACCTTGCTCATTACAATGTTCTATGATCCAAAATTTAGACCTTAAAAATAAATCAAGAGAAATTTCAACCAATCGCATTTGCCCCACCTGAACTCACATTTGACATTTATTTTATTTTATTTGGATATCCAACAGCTGTGGCATAGACATTAGACAATAAAGTTAATACAATTAACCGATTACAGGAACTCACAGACAGATACATTTTTTACTTAATTTATACCGGGTGTTACATTAGTCGTGATACAAACTGTGAAAAACCTGTTAAGATGGTATTTCTGAACAAGGTTTCCTTTGGGTCCCATATGAAAATCTTCATTTTTTTAAAGACTAGTAGGTACAGTTCGAGTTCATTAATATGTATACATTTTTTCAGACTGATCTCTTACAAATGTGATTACATAATAATGAAACTAGACTGAAAATCATGAACACTTCTGTACCGATCTGTATGAAAACCGTAATTTTTTTTTCGCGACTTTCATATAGGTCCCATAGGAAACCTTGTTCAGAAAGACCATCTTAACGGGTTTTTCACAATTTGTATCACGACTAATGTAACACCCAGTATGTAATGTAAAAAGGATTCGAGGTAATATTTTTGTTTTGTTTTGCTATCATTATGTTAGCATAATATTACTCATCAATAAACAAATATATCAAACATTATAAACATATTTTCTACCGGTAAAATATGTATGTAGTACTAGAAGTTGTAAGCCATGTAGGTACAAATTATGTTTATGAATGCATATCGTAGTACGAAGTAATTAATGTGAATCCACTGAAATGAAAAATTAGGTCGATTTACTAGTTAGTCCATTGGTAAATATATTGCTTTCAAAGAATATTCAGTGAGCATGAATCTGAAATAATGTATGTAATATGTTGCCTAATACTTGAAAAGTTTATTTAATAACTTAAGTAAAACATTAAAATTACATTATAAATATATTGAATTAAAAAACTAAATCTTGTACTTTTATTTGTCACATACCCGGTCGTGAACACACTTTTAAGCCTCTACCTTACAACAGACGCCAAGATAAGTCTAAGTATATTATCTATGTTGTCTATAAACGCATTCGGGCATACACGCAGTGCGTTTTTGGATTTTAAGACACTTCGTGTATACAAGACGTAATGAAATACATGGTTGCCAACCTAATTTCAAATGTCATTTCTGATGAATCGTAAACCATAGGGGAGCTTTCTTTTTTAATTTTGACGATTCCCGCCCGACCTTAAAATTGTATTTGACTAAGAATATTTCTCAAATTAACAATTTTATTTGAAAATAATTGTGTGGCCGTAGAAAAAGTATTGTATGCAACATGGTTTGACTGAGTCAAAAAATGCTCGTGGCGTTTTTAATAACAATTTTCGGCTTCGCCTCAAATTGGTACCCACGCCACTCACCTTTTTTGACCTCTCTTAAACAAGGGTTTCATAAAGTACTATATTAAAATGTATTATACTTTAACTCATCGTATGCGGGAGCACGGATCCGACCTATAAGAAAAAAATATTCGCCGCACACGAGGGGTTAAACATTAAAGCATATATTATTATGAACATTGTATTGAGAAATTAGGTTGATTTATCTATTTATTCCAATAACCGCCAAATACCACAGAAATATGCCGTGTGGTGACGGCAGTAAGAATACATTTGTCACCACCCCAACTCCTCCTGCGGGTGTCGTAAGAGTCGACTAAGGGATTGAAGTGTCACTGACCATTTTACAAGATTGATGATGGGCAGCAGCGTCATCATAGTGGACACATTACTGCGATCGCCAATCCGCTTGCCCAGCGTGGCGATTATGGGCATTTACCTCCTAATGCGTCTATTCGCATAGTTAATAGGAGAGGCCTACATCCAGCAGTGGACTAACATAGGCTGATGATGATGATGATGATGACCACAGAAATAATTTAATTATTTATGTGAACTGTTTTTTCATTATATTTCTCACACTAAAAATACTGACATGCAATAAAAAAAATTAAATGCCCACCCGACAATGCAAATGAAGTGACACTAATAATTCACAAAGCGCAGCTTTTCCTTAACATAAAGTATGAATGTTAAATTGTGTTTTTACTTTGAATAGAATATCTGTCGGGAAGCTCAATCTATCAGTCGCAAACTAAAAATCAACTTATCTTCAGCTACAGAGCTGTGGACGATACCTGGAGCGTTCATTTCGTGAAAGTCCACAGTTCAGAAACAGTACGTTCGTACTTTCTTCAATTTATTTGTTTTTCTTTTTTGTCTTAGTATATAGGTAAGTATTTTGTTATTATACATTTAAGATGAATCTAGTTCAAAAAATACAATCATTTCTCTAAAAGCTGAGCACGGTTCAGTTCCCATTTTGGGCGTTGACGAATAAGGTATTTTTTGGTACCTATGTGACATTTAATAAGTATTTATATACTTATTAAATGTCACATATATTACTAAATATACTATTAAATGTCACTTATATTAAATTGAAACGACGCTTTGACCTATTCAGAAATGTATACCCACAATACCCACATATTTATTAGCTTATGGCTTCATTTGAATAGGTAAATCATTAACCTTGTAAGGCCCATTCTATTTTTAGAACAAGTGAAATAATATCCCAGTGTCCTATAAAAGGGACATAATATTATTACACGACTGCCAAAAGGAGAGTATATGTGTTCAGCCCCTATGTATGTTTCATATTTTCTTTAAACGCGCAGATTTTCGCGACCGCTTAAGCGTTTTTGTTGGTGTAAGGTATCATTAGAATCCTCGTGACGTCGCGGGTAACATAGGATATGTGACGTCGCGTTAAAAACAATATGGCGGCCTAAAAATTCAATATTATCTAACCAAAAAAAAATAATATGAAAGAAATCTATCGAGTTTGGTATCAAAATGAAGAGCTTTAAACAACGATTACGAATATGTATATAACTTATATGTTTGTTATTTATTCTAGAAAAGATTAATTCATTTAAATACAATTAAAGCGCAAAGAATAATACGTCATCTAAATGATATGATTTGGGTATCAAATTAAAGCATTTTTTACACGACTGCCAAAAGGAGAGTATATGTGTTCAGCCCCTATGTATGTTTCATATTTTCTTTAAACGCGCAGATTTTCGCGACCGCTTAAGCGTTTTTGTTGGTGTAAGGTATCATTAGAATCCTCGTGACGTCGCGGGTAACATAGGATATGTGACGTCGCGTTAAAAACAATATGGCGGCCTAAAAATTCAATATTATCTAACCAAAAAAAAATAATATGAAAGAAATCTATCGAGTTTGGTATCAAAATGAAGAGCTTTAAACAACGATTACGAATATGTATATAACTTATATGTTTGTTATTTATTCTAGAAAAGATTAATTCATTTAAATACAATTAAAGCGCAAAGAATAATACGTCATCTAAATGATATGATTTGGGTATCAAATTAAAGCATTTTTTATGCCGATTGCAAATATATATACAAGTTATATGTTTAAGTATATGTTTGAAGAGAAAACTCGAAATGTTCTACATCGCACTATTGAAGTTTTTCTTCAATGCCTAAGCCGTGACAAGACTGTCACCCTTGACACATCTTCTTGAACGCTAAGAAGTGTGTATGAAACAGATAGATTGTATGTACCTACGCGCTTGTGGTCAAGGGGTTAAATTGCACGGCTGCTACGCAGCGGTCGTGGGTTCAATCCCCGGCTCGTAACCGATGAGTTTTTCAAATAAAACTTATAAACGATATATCGTTTGATATACAGAACCGGTCAAAAGTTTAAATTCACTCCATGATTTTGATACAAAATAGACTTTTGGGCGATATTTTTTTTTCAGTGTTAACGACTTAAATGCTGGAAAAATGATAGCCCAAACAGTCGCTTTCGTATCAAAATCGTAGGTTTATGATGGTACCGTGTTTAATCGTATGTCGTTGTTGCCGTCAGGTTCTAACAAGTATGTAAGTGTGAAAGTGATGCGTAGAGCGATAAATAGATAAAACGGGACCATCATAAGCCACCAGTACTGTACAAAAAGTGTTTTACGGTGAAAGAAAACATCGTGAGGGAACTTGCATACATTTGCGAAGAAATTCAAGGATATACGAGAAGTTCCCAGCAAGTATTAGGCCAGCGTTGCCGAGAATGGCCAGAATACGATATCGAAAAATTACGTACGATATGGTTCGCATATCAGAGGAATGTCCCTAAAATACTATCACAATAGCAATTGTAGCCAAACAAAATTGCTTTACGTGTTGTAACATGCGCATAAAATTTAAAACTTGAAATATCTTAACAATATGATATCTTAATAATTAATATCTTGAAATATATTAATAATATGTACCTATGTAGTTTGCGAGATAAGAGACATTTAAAATGGGCCGGTTTTTTTCATCCAAAGTATAAGCCTACAATTTTTGTTAAATGTCAAATTAGTAATTAAGCATACGATAGGTACAACAACGTCACTAGGAAACGAGTATAGTCAGACATAGGTGCTGGAGAGGAACACTAAACTAAGGTTTTGAACGTTTTGCCGATGGCTTTTGGTTAGATCAGGGTCGGATTTGGCCTTAACATTTGCGCAGGGGAGTTGGTATGAATGAAGGCAGGTTGGCCTGGAAACTTGAGTCCAACGCAGCTCGCAGGCAAGCGCGCTGGGTGGCCGCACTCAGCTTTTGCTCGAAAACATTTTTGGGCTTCGTTTTAATGCTACGCTTTTCCATTGTATAGCGAAGGAGCGCTAGGCTCTGGCAGCTTGGCCTTCGGCCTTGCAAGCCGGCGCGCCTTTAGGGGACACTTCGGGCCTTCGGCCTTACGCGGAACACGGTTTACAGCCTTCGCAGGTTGTGGAAACAGTCGTCGGGTCTGCAGATTTCCGATTCGTTTGCATGTGTATTGTGGTAGCACTGGGCTCTGGCTTCGATTGTTAAGGCAGTTAAGAAGGACGGTTGTACCACTTGGGCTCGCTCGTCGGGACTCTGACCATCGGGATTGCGCTTGAAGCACCCCGATAGTTACGCTCCAGGCCTTCGGCCCTTCTTCGGCCTTGCTTTAAATTTCTGCCAAGTGACACTTGGGCCCTCTAAGTTAAAGTCTGTGCCTCTGGCCCCGGTGGTCCGGGCTGGGGGCTCGGCTTTTGGCCTCGCAAACCAGCGCTTCTCTAAGGAACGAATCGGGCCATCGGCCCTACGTGGAGTACGTCCTACGGCTTTTGCAGGTTGTCGAAACGATCATCGGATTCATTTTAACGTTACACTATTCCGTCAGCTGATGTGGTAGTGCTGGGTTTTAGCGGCTCGGCCTTCTGCCTCGCGAACTAGAGCGCCTCTGAGTGCCGCTTTTGGCTCTACGCGGAGCTCGGCTTTAAGTCTTCGTTGGAGTTCGAAGCGAACCGTTGCACGCTGGGCCCTCCGGTTCGATTATTAAATTAGTTAGGAGGGACGGTTGTACCGTGTGGGCTCGCTCGTCGTGCCTTGGGCCCTACGCGGATGTCGGTTTTTTAGATGCTGGGGTATTTGAAGAAGCATGGTAATTCAATTTTCTCGCACCTCGGCCTTCGGCTTCGATTTCAATTTGCAAGCGACGTGCTTGGGCTCTCGAAGTGAAGGTCCGGGCCTCCGCGAGCTCAGTTTTCGACCTCCGACCCTGAAGCTCGCCCTTCGGACTCGCTCAACATAAATTTAAACTGGTTTCAGTAATGTTTCAGCCCTCACGTGGCTTGCCCTTCGGATTCTCCCAAAATTAGCGGGATGGGAACTCCTCGTGCTCCCGGGGTGAAGCTGAAGCCCTCTGCGAAATCGGTTTTTGAAATTCTATCCAACTTTAAGGAAACTCCAGATTCACTAAAAGGTTTCAAATAAATAAAATAATTAAAAAATTAAAAAACACGCCTGCCGTTTTAAGCGAATTGAAAAGTAACAAATAATTCCTTTTTCAGGTTAATTCTTGTTAGCGTATCTACATAATAATATTAATAATAGGCGCTTGTCTTATTACTTACTAGATTTTGTTGCAATTGCAGTCGGGGAACCTCCATATATTTATATTTTCCGCAATGAAAGATTCCCCGACTGCAATTGCAACAAAATATAGTAAGTAATAAGACAAGCGCATATTATTAATATTATTATGTAGATACGCTAACAAGAATTAACCTGAAAAAGGAATTATTTGTTACTTTTCAATTCGCTTAAAACGGCAGGCGTGTTTTTTTAATTTTTTATTATGCCGATTGCAAATATATATACAAGTTATATGTTTAAGTATATGTTTGAAGAGAAAACTCGAAATGTTCTACATCGCACTATTGAAGTTTTTCTTCAATGCCTAAGCCGTGACAAGACTGTCACCCTTGACACATCTTCTTGAACGCTAAGAAGTGTGTATGAAACAGATAGATTGTATGTACCTACGCGCTTGTGGTCAAGGGGTTAAATTGCACGGCTGCTACGCAGCGGTCGTGGGTTCAATCCCCGGCTCGTAACCGATGAGTTTTTCAAATAAAACTTATAAACGATATATCGTTTGATATACAGAACCGGTCAAAAGTTTAAATTCACTCCATGATTTTGATACAAAATAGACTTTTGGGCGATATTTTTTTTTCAGTGTTAACGACTTAAATGCTGGAAAAATGATAGCCCAAACAGTCGCTTTCGTATCAAAATCGTAGGTTTATGATGGTACCGTGTTTAATCGTATGTCGTTGTTGCCGTCAGGTTCTAACAAGTATGTAAGTGTGAAAGTGATGCGTAGAGCGATAAATAGATAAAACGGGACCATCATAAGCCACCAGTACTGTACAAAAAGTGTTTTACGGTGAAAGAAAACATCGTGAGGGAACTTGCATACATTTGCGAAGAAATTCAAGGATATACGAGAAGTTCCCAGCAAGTATTAGGCCAGCGTTGCCGAGAATGGCCAGAATACGATATCAAAAAATTACGTACGATATGGTTCGCATATCAGAGGAATGTCCCTAAAATACTATCACAATAGCAATTGTAGCCAAACAAAATTGCTTTACGTGTTGTAACATGCGCATAAAATTTAAAACTTGAAATATCTTAACAATATGATATCTTAATAATTAATATCTTGAAATATATTAATAATATGTACCTATGTAGTTTGCGAGATAAGAGACATTTAAAATGGGCCGGTTTTTTTCATCCAAAGTATAAGCCTACAATTTTTGTTAAATGTCAAATTAGTAATTAAGCATACGATAGGTACAACAACGTCACTAGGAAACGAGTATAGTCAGACATAGGTGCTGGAGAGGAACACTAAACTAAGGTTTTGAACGTTTTGCCGATGGCTTTTGGTTAGATCAGGGTCGGATTTGGCCTTAACATTTGCGCAGGGGAGTTGGTATGAATGAAGGCAGGTTGGCCTGGAAACTTGAGTCCAACGCAGCTCGCAGGCAAGCGCGCTGGGTGGCCGCACTCAGCTTTTGCTCGAAAACATTTTTGGGCTTCGTTTTAATGCTACGCTTTTCCATTGTATAGCGAAGGAGCGCTAGGCTCTGGCAGCTTGGCCTTCGGCCTTGCAAGCCGGCGCGCCTTTAGGGGACACTTCGGGCCTTCGGCCTTACGCGGAACACGGTTTACAGCCTTCGCAGGTTGTGGAAACAGTCGTCGGGTCTGCAGATTTCCGATTCGTTTGCATGTGTATTGTGGTAGCACTGGGCTCTGGCTTCGATTGTTAAGGCAGTTAAGAAGGACGGTTGTACCACTTGGGCTCGCTCGTCGGGACTCTGACCATCGGGATTGCGCTTGAAGCACCCCGATAGTTACGCTCCAGGCCTTCGGCCCTTCTTCGGCCTTGCTTTAAATTTCTGCCAAGTGACACTTGGGCCCTCTAAGTTAAAGTCTGTGCCTCTGGCCCCGGTGGTCCGGGCTGGGGGCTCGGCTTTTGGCCTCGCAAACCAGCGCTTCTCTAAGGAACGAATCGGGCCATCGGCCCTACGTGGAGTACGTCCTACGGCTTTTGCAGGTTGTCGAAACGATCATCGGATTCATTTTAACGTTACACTATTCCGTCAGCTGATGTGGTAGTGCTGGGTTTTAGCGGCTCGGCCTTCTGCCTCGCGAACTAGAGCGCCTCTGAGTGCCGCTTTTGGCTCTACGCGGAGCTCGGCTTTAAGTCTTCGTTGGAGTTCGAAGCGAACCGTTGCACGCTGGGCCCTCCGGTTCGATTATTAAATTAGTTAGGAGGGACGGTTGTACCGTGTGGGCTCGCTCGTCGTGCCTTGGGCCCTACGCGGATGTCGGTTTTTTAGATGCTGGGGTATTTGAAGAAGCATGGTAATTCAATTTTCTCGCACCTCGGCCTTCGGCTTCGATTTCAATTTGCAAGCGACGTGCTTGGGCTCTCGAAGTGAAGGTCGGGCCTCCGCGAGCTCAGTTTTCGACCTCCGACCCTGAAGCTCGCCCTTCGGACTCGCTCAACATAAATTTAAACTGGTTTCAGTAATGTTTCAGCCCTCACGTGGCTTGCCCTTCGGATTCTCCCAAAATTAGCGGGATGGGAACTCCTCGTGCTCCCGGGGTGAAGCTGAAGCCCTCTGCGAAATCGGTTTTTGAAATTCTATCCAACTTTAAGGAAACTCCAGATTCACTAAAAGGTTTCAAATAAATAAAATAATTAAAAAATTAAAAAACACGCCTGCCGTTTTAAGCGAATTGAAAAGTAACAAATAATTCCTTTTTCAGGTTAATTCTTGTTAGCGTATCTACATAATAATATTAATAATAGGCGCTTGTCTTATTACTTACTAGATTTTGTTGCAATTGCAGTCGGGGAACCTCCATATATTTATATTTTCCGCAATGAAAGATTCCCCGACTGCAATTGCAACAAAATATAGTAAGTAATAAGACAAGCGCATATTATTAATATTATTATGTAGATACGCTAACAAGAATTAACCTGAAAAAGGAATTATTTGTTACTTTTCAATTCGCTTAAAACGGCAGGCGTGTTTTTTAATTTTTTAATTATTTTTAATCTTGGGACTTACTTTCTTTGAAAAATATGACGTCATGAGCCGTTATGAATAAATTTTGTTGTCTTAAAAATAGGACGTTGCGCCTTACGAGGTAACATTTCCAAGTGCAGCTTGCTGTAAAAAGGAAGGGAAGCTGTTAAGTAACGAAATTATAGTACATCACGACACAAGAGCGAAAAAAAAATAAGTTCGAAATGAGTGTGGCGATAAATTAAGACACGACCTAATTTAGTGGAAGGGACTTAATTTTCTTTTCGCATGTGTATCGTACGGCATTTACTTTCAGTACTGAAAAATAAGTTTGTAAGTAATTAAATATTACAATATTAATAAAGTAACCAAAAACCAGATTAAGGTACATAATGTACAATTATATTTCTACGAAAAAACCAACAAAATGTGCATTAAAATCAAACGAATTTATCTCAAGTTTTACTTTTTCTGTCACATAATTATTTCTTTTCGCTTCCTTTTCTAGTAAATAGTTAGGTACTTACTGCTCGTCTAACCGTTACTGTGGCCTTCCGCTTGCGATAAAAACTTAGTTAGCGGTTCGTACCCATAGAATGGAACGAAGTTTCAGTGATTCAATCATGTAGGGAACACAAAGAACTTTTCAAGTATACATATTGGCGGTGTATGCCAGCAAATTGCTTTCTAGGGCACAAAGCAAGGACATACGTATTCATTAGTAATTTATTGGTCAAATATGTTGGAGGTTCCGTAAATGAAATACCAGTAAACTGTTCCATGTTATATTGTGCACTGAAGCAGACTGAAGTAAGAATCTAATGTGACAGAGCGACTAGGTAAACAAACATTGACATTAGTTTTATTATTCTAACCAGCTAGTTTATATCGGTCACATATAAGAACTCTATGTTCCAACACTGGCCCTTGATCCAATATAAACTATAAATATTTACATAGCCACACAATAATAAACACAATAAGGATATATATAAAGCAATGACACATCTGCTGCCCTAAGGAATAAAAACTATCTACAGCAAAAACATTAGCAAAAGTATAAAATTATCAAAGTATCCGTCACATATAAATAGTAAAGAAAACATTCAAAACATATATGACACGGATCCAAAATAATCTATACTTCTGCAAGTACATTACTTAAAATCCAAGACCTCACTTATTTAGTGCAATAAATAAATGGGAAACGAACTTATCGTGTTTTTCTTTAGTCAAAGGTTTCGTCAAAACGTCAGCGATCATTTGGTCAGTGGAAAGATACTTTAAGGTAACTGTACCTTCTTCAACGATTTCCCTGATGAAATGATGTCTGACATCGATGTGTTTTGTTCTGGCGTGGTACATAGAATTAGTGCACAACTTCAGTGCTGACTGATTGTCATTGTGCAAAGTTATCTTGTACTGTACCCCGTAAATTTCGAACAGAAACTTTCGCAGAAAAAGAGCCTCTTTACAAGCATCTGACAGACACATATACTCCGCTTCGCAGCTGGAAAGAGCCACTGTTTTCTGCTTTCTACTCTCCCAAGAGACGGTAGAATTGCCAATTTTAAAAACGAAACCGGTATAAGATCGACGGTCGACCTCATTCGACGCATAATCAGCGTCCGCATACGCGAGAATATTCAAACCTGACTTCTGAAAAGTTAAAGAATAATTAAGCGTACCTTTAAGATAGCGAAGAACGCGCTTTGCCGCCTTCCAGTGAGTCTCGTCGTAAGCATCGTTGAACTGGCTGAGTGAGCTGACAGCATGTGCAATATCCGGCCGCGTACACACTGCTATGTACATGAGACAGCCTATCAGGCCTCTGTAGTCGTAAGTACAGTCCTTCTTAGTTGACTTCACGAGCTTCAGTCCTGTTTCCATAGGTGTTCGCGCAGACTTGCAGTCCGACATTTGAAATCGTTCTAGCACATTCTTAATGTAACTCGACTGGTCTAGAGTTATTTCGTTATTCTGTCTACAAAGCCTCATTCCGAGAATGTGATGTGCTGGCCCTAAATCTTTTATTTCGAAGGCCTTCTTCAGTTCCTCTTTGATTTTCGCCGTATCTTGGCAATCAGCTGAAGAAAATAGTATTATGTCATCAACGTAGAGCGCAATTATAATCATAGATTTTCCACTCGACTTGACATAAACACAAGGTTCAGAAGATAATCGCTTGAATTTCATTTTATTTGTTAAAACGCCATTTATCTTATCATACCAAGACTTCGAAGCTTGCTTCAGTCCGTATATGGCCTTATTTAACTTGTAAACTTTATCTTCTTGGCCTTTTATTTTATAGCCTTCTGGCTGTTCCATAAAAACGGTTTCTTTTAAATCTCCATTCAAAAATGCCGTTTTCACATCCAGATGTTCGATATTCATATTATGTTCCGCAGCTAAAGCGAGCAAGGTACGTATAGTAGAATATCGTACTACGGGAGAGAACGTTTCTTCGTAATCTATACCGTATTTCTGCGTGTAACCTTTTGCAACAAGGCGCGCTTTGTACCTTAAAATTTCCCCATTCAGCCCAAGTTTCCTCTTAAAGATCCACTTGCACTTAACTGGCCGTTGCTTCGAATCGCGATTAGTCAGAGTCCAACATTTGTTATCGATGAAGGATTTATACTCTTCCGCCATCGCAGCTTTCCACTCCTTAGCTTCCGGGCCATTCAGTGCCTCACGAACTGTCTGAGGGTCCCCGCTGTCACTGCACGCAGTGCGCGCTACGCTCGCAGACTCAAACTCGCTGGATTCCTCTGTAGAGTTCTCGCAGTCTTCCAGTGTCGAATCTCCTGGAATGTACGTTTCATCCGCTGAGTCATCTGGGGTCTCAGTACTGCTCTCAGAATCATCTACCGTAATGACAGTATTATCTTGACAGTCTTCTGTAGATGTTTCTGCGGGCTCTGTGGGTAACATCGGTTGCACTTGAGCATCATCATTGACAGTTTTATCGTTGCTAGCCAAATCAACGAGATTGTAACGTGAACTGTCACATTCATCAGATGATATGTCATTCCAAAAAGCATGTTCTAGAAAAATTACGTTTCTTGCTTTTATGACATTTTTCGGGTTGGTCGGATCAATCAATCTGTAACCTTTTGTTTCGTCACAGTATCCAACAAAAATATGTTTTTTACTCTTAGGATCCAATTTATCCCGTTTGTGCTGAAGAGCATAAGCTTGACAACCAAAAATGCGTAGGTGACTAAGGTTTTCCTTTTTACCTGTCCATTTCTCTTCTGGTGTACTGCCCATCACAGCCTTAGTTGGAGAACGATTCTTCAGGTAGACTGCGGTGTTAACGGCTTCTGCCCAGAATTCCTTCTTCAGACCTGCTTCCTGAAGCATGCACCTGGCTTTGTCCATGATGGTTCTGTTCGCCCGCTCCGCGACACCGTTCTGCGCTGAAGACCTTGGTACTGTGGTCTGATGTCGTATTCCATGCTTCTTCAGGAATTTCTGAAAATTAGAATTGACATATTCACCACCATTGTCACTTCGCAAAACTTTTATTTTCTTATTGGTTTGGTTTTCTACAAGAGTTTTAAATTCTTTGAACATCTCGAAAACCTCATCCTTCCTCTTAAGGAAATAAACGAAAGTTTTTCGTGACAGGTCATCGATGAACGTCAGGAAATATCTTTTCCCACCCATGGACGGACACGGAAGTGGTCCCGCAATATCGCTGTGAATCAACCCAAGTATGTCGTTTGCCCTGGATACAGATTTCTTTGGAAATGGTAACCTAGTCTGTTTACCTACAACACAGGAAACACAAGACTGAAAGTTATTGTTATCATAAGAAATCCCAGTAGCCATACCTTTTCGCAATAACTCCATGCTTCGGGTGTTCAGATGCGCCAGACGTCGATGCCAAACTTGTTGCGTTAACTGCTTCGCTGGTGCTTGGGCCTGCGCTTGCTTGACGTGTTCAACAGGACGACTGTCATCCTTCAGTTGACACTCTGACGCCGCCGCGCTGTCACCTGTATCTACAGACAAAGACGAACACATAGCCTGCGAGGATGGTTCGCTACACAAAACAGACACGGTTTCAATGGCATCAAGTTGATAAACACCATCTCTCTCGGTTGCAGTAGCTAAAACCTCCCCATTTTCGGTGATTGTACACACACCAGAACAAAACACAACTTTGTAACCCTTATTGACCATGGCACTTACAGATAACAAATTTGTAGACAATTTAGGAACTAAGTACACATTACTTATCATTCTTACGCTATTGTCCTTGAACACAACCTGCGCCGTACCTCGTCCAGCCGTCATTAGAGCTTCGCCATTGGCAATGTACACTTTCTTCGGTTTCTCGTTCGAAAAATCCGATAAAAATGTGCGGTCATTGCATAAATGACAGGATGAGCCGCTGTCTACGTACCAAACGTCGCGCTTGATACCTGCGGTCAACGCCGTGAGAAGCGCCGAGCCTTTACGGCCACTCTTCTTGCCGTCAGACTTTTCAGGACAATCCTTCATAAAATGCCCAGTCTTCTTGCATTTGAAGCACTTATTTGGTTTTCGTGTCTTTCGAGCAACTAAAGCAGTCGTATCTTCGGTTTTCTCATCACGACGTGCATTTTCTTGAAGCAATTTTGATTTGACAGTTTCGCTTGACAGTGACGTGTTCGAATTTTCTAGAGCCATAATCAACGGATCATAATCGCTTGTCAAACCGCTGAGCAAAATTACGGCTACGAAGTCGTCTTCCAAAGCCGCTCCGATGTCGCTCAGTTGTTGCGATGAATCCAAGACCTTGTTCACGTATGCCTCCATACTCACACATTCGCTTAATTTTGTAGCGAATAATGTACGAAGCAATCCGAGTCGTCTACATAAGCCTCTGTCCTCGTACGCCTTCTGCAGGTTGTCCCATGCCTCGCGAGCAGTCTTGGCGTTTCGAATCAGTGGAAACACACAAGGCTGTACGTTTAAGGCGATTTTCGCGAGCGCCTTCTCCTGCTTCTTTTCGTCGATTTCATTATTTTCACGCTTTCCCACACAATCCCAAAGATCGTCGTGAATAAGCACCATCCGCATGACGAATTTCCATGAATTATAATTTTGAATTCCGGATAATTTTTCGATCGAAACATTCTGACTGGCAGATGCCATCTTTTGTTTTCATGCGAATAAATTTTGAAAATATTTGTATCGAAATCACACGCGCACTTTTTTCTGGAATCTGGTAATTACCGCAGCGATGCTACCATGTTGGAGGTTCCGTAAAT
Source organism: Thaumatotibia leucotreta (assembly GCA_025490895.1). Taxonomy (NCBI): domain Eukaryota; kingdom Metazoa; phylum Arthropoda; class Insecta; order Lepidoptera; family Tortricidae; genus Thaumatotibia; species Thaumatotibia leucotreta. The sequence goes on along the minus strand of JALPQI010030274.1, from coordinate 130,295 downwards.
GAAATACCAGTAAACTGTTCCATGTTATATTGTGCACTGAAGCAGACTGAAGTAAGAATCTAATGTGACAGAGCGACTAGGTAAACAAACATTGACATTAGTTTTATTATTCTAACCAGCTAGTTTATATCGGTCACATATAAGAACTCTATGTTCCAACAAAATATAATTACAATTAAATAGTAAAACACTTAACTAATCTTGAGCATGTTAAAACCAATAATTAAACTCAGCTACCCTTCTTAGCTATTACATAATTCCCTAGGAAATTTCACTTTTCAAAAAAAAAATTTTTCTTAGAACTAATTCCTTTCTCGCAAGTATGATGAAAAACATTATCTGCATCACGGTCGGCAAGCGGAATACCTACTAACTAGAGTCATTAAAACCTTTCCGCTTACGGCTTCGGGTTTCTGACACTCTCGTTAGTAATACCGTACTTACCTCCCTAGATGCACAATGTATGTACTAGTATTAACAAAACTATCAGTAAAGAAAATCATAATAATCGCACGCATACAGAGGCAAAGGCAAACAAGAGGCGGTAAAATCGCTACAGGTCGATTTCTTTCAGACAACCTTACACAGGAAACGAATTAAAATAATGTTCATAAACGATAATTTACGTAATGATGAAATACGTACGTAATTATTATATTATTGTATGCAAATATAAAATATTCCAAAAACATTCAAAAAGCCTATTAAAAAAAATTAAGAGTCGTTGACATTTGCAATATCATTCAGATATGTTTTATGTGCATGATCTATTATACATAAATTGTAAAGTACCTACCTGATCTAACACTTGACTAGACATAGGCTGTTGTGCATAAATTATAAACAAATATTATAGTGTATTGTGTATGTACAAGCTTAGGTAGACTAGTAAGTGCCTATGTATGATACCTATGAAAACACAACACAATCGATATCCGACGACGAATGATAAATTAAGCAAGAGACAGCTGATAAATCGTCTTGTATCACCTCTGACAATACGGTACCCTATACTTCGATAATACTTAACCTCTGACTGTAGTTTTCTTTGTACGTACAGTACTTATATAAAATAAATAATTAAGTACATATATTGCAATACATTATTTATATTATAATATTAACATAGCTCCACAGTATGCTGAATAAAATCATGATGTGTTGTTGGTATTGAGTAACAATATCTTCGTAATATAATATTTACTGGGTTAAATCTTTTACATGATACAAAATCATATTTTCTGGATCTACTCAATCCATAATTACAGCTTACTTTTGCTATGGGACCATCTTTGAAAAAGTTACCACAAAGTCTACATCCCCATACAAATTGAGAAACCAGCTGTCGCTAGTTACAATCGAGTTGAATATGTAAACAATTATCCCTACTGATTGATCTCTTCATAGTTATATTTTTTTCTGCCAAATTCGATATAAGGCCCATCGTAAAAGTTGATCACAATCATGAGTAGATACACAAAATGTACTTTTTATAATGTTAAAGATTTCACCCTGTATTATATGTAATCAAAAATTTTATTTATATTGAGTACAATATTAGAATTATGTAGTTTCTGTCATTAAATTTAGTAAATCACATTAAATACAGAAATTTATTTATAATTATAAAACATGTCAATACAAAATTAATCATAATAAAAAGAAAAACTTAAAACTACACTTAACACTAAACATCTTAAAAAATAACTAAATTACACAAAACCTTAAAAATATACACCCTAATCAAATAAACAGCCCCTCAATGTTCTCGGCGCAAAAGTGCCCATCGGACTCGCAGCGTTTCCGCGTTGAACCGCAATGGACAACCTTTGCGCCAGGAACCATCCAGAGCGGGGGTCATATGACCCCTCTCCAGCAGACGGCGACCCAACTGATAGGAAAGATTTTGCCTCCGCAATCATATATATATAGTTTACAAATAAATACGAAAAAATTGAAGTTCAAAACGATGTTGGCCATGGGATGGGAGTTGACGATATTGACGGTCTGGGGCCTATTTCTCTAAAGATTGTAACTTGTTATACAGGCGGAAGTCCTTATCTAACGTGTGGTATCAAAAAGAGACTTCAGCTTTCGATAAACGGGCCCCTGGTGTGCGTGTCGTTGTGGTTGCCGGACAAATATCGTCAACTCCTGATGATGTCTCAAAACACGTGTCAAGTATAGTGCCAACAGTGTACCACGAGTGTAACGTCATGCCCGAAACGTCAGGATAATATTAAAAGTAAGTTTACGTGACTAAGCCCCGTTTGCGTTAAACAATAGCAAAGTGATGTTGTTTATCCTTTATTTAATGTGAACTTCCGCAAAGTAACGCCCTATTCAATTGAATACCTATCTATCTATTTGGGTAATTTGCAGAAAAAGTGTACCTTTTAATGTCACAAAAATAAGTATGTAAATTGAGATTTCTCAGTTTAGTTACTCCCATACTAAAGGTATGAAAAATTCTGTAACAAATTTGAGATTTTTTTTATCAGTTTCGTTTCAAACATTTAATAGGGGAGTAACTAAACTGAGTAATCTCAATTTACATACTTATTTTCGTGACATTAGGGACATACTTTTTTTGTTTCATAGCTGAAAAGTACGCACGATGCCGAGTAAAATCATGTATTACAGTCCATGCTCGCAAAAAAACTTAAAAGGTACACTTTTTCTGCAAATGACCCATTTACCAGGGTATGAGATGTAAGAAATATTGGACTGGGGTCATAATAATTTCCCCAAAGACCAAAGATTTTTTAAATTCTGCGACCATGTCTTTTTAACAAGTAGTGAAAAATTTTAGTAGGACAAGCAATTTTCTTTTGCAATCTTAAAAATTTAAGTAGCCCAAGCAGTATTGAAACAATACGTTTGCGTCAAATGCGATTTGGTGCATTTTATTTGAAATTCAATGAGCTGCAAGGAGCATTGAAGACTTGACTCGTATTTAACATAATCGATACGTCAGGATACGAACGATTTGAATGCACATATTATGGAGGAATTCTCTGCAATGTGGTCCGATAGGAATTCTTATGTAATCATCATCATCATATCAGCCGAAAGACGTCCACTGCTGTACATAGGCCTCCCCCAAAGATTGCCACAATGACCGGTCCTGCGCCACCCGCATCCAGCGGATTCCTGCGACCTTCACCAGGTCATCGGTCCACCTTGTGGGGGCCTACCCACGCTACGCCTTCCGGTACGTGGCCGCCACTCAAGAACCTTCCTGCCCCAACGGCCATCGGTTCTACACGCAATGTGCCCCGCCCACTGCCACTTCAGTTTAGCGATTCGGAGAGCTATTCCGGTTACTTTGGTTCTGCTGCGAATGGTCTCATTTTTAATCCAATCACGCAGAGAGACTCCTAGCATAGCCCTCTCCATTCTCTTATGTAATAGATAGTGCATATTGAATGCATCTAAGGATACATGTGAAAAATCGTACTGAAAATCTGTTGATTAATTTATTTAACCCGAATTGTCCAGGAATCTTAAGATAGATCACGCGCAGTTTGGTTTTCGTCCTGGACTCTCAACGGACTCAGCGATACTAGGATAAAAGACACAGTAAATCACTATGTCAAAAGAGAGACTTCGGTATATGCGTGCTTCTTAGATCTGAGCCGCGCCTTTGACTTAGTTAACTACGATTTACTGTGGAAAAAATTGACTAAATCTGGGACACCACCTGAGATAGTAAGACTGTTGAGATTCTGGTACGAAAACCAAACTAACAATGTTAAATGGGGTGACTCGCAGTCTAGCGATTACAGGCTAGACTGCGGAGTGCGCCAAGGCGGGTTAACATCTCCGGATCTTTTCAACTTGTACGTCAACGACCTTATCGAAGAGCTGAGAAGCTCCAATGTCGGTTGCCACATTGGTAACGTGTGTGTTAACAATCTGAGCTACGCAGACGATATGGTGCTTCTCAGCCCTTCGATAAGTGGTCTCGTAAAGCTTTTGAAAATCTGCGAGCGCTATGCAAGCGCGTTCGGCCTGAAATATAATGTGCTTAAGACCGAAATGCTCGTGTTCAGGTCAGGAAAGGGCCCGGAGGTGATACCCAAGGTTTGTTTGAGTGGTGAAGCTGTTCGGGTTGTCAAAAGCTTTAAGTATTTAGGACATATTCTGAACGAATATCTTAAAGATGATGCCGACATGGATAGGGAGCGCAGGGCTCTCGCGGTAAGGTGCAACATGTTGTCCAGACACTTTGCGCGCTGTTCGAGTCAAGTGAAGGTGACTCTATTCAAAGCTTTTTGCCAATGTTTTTACATATGTCAACTTTGGAATAGGTACACCAGACACTCGTTCAGTGCGTTAAGAGTACAATACAACAATGCCTTTCGTATCGTGCTGAAATTACCACGTTTCTGCAGTGCGAAGGGAATGTTCGCCGAAGAGAGAGTCCCTGACTTCTTCGCCATCTTAAGAGCCAGGTCAGCTGCCTTCCGCACAACACTGTTGGCCTCCGACAATGAAATTCTGACACTGGTAGCTAAAGACTACAGTGACGAATTTAATAAACATTAGCAAACATTGCACCGGTCCGAGAACGGCCAGTTGTAGTTTATTGTGTGTATGTTTTATTTCATTGTTGTAGGTGTAAGTTTTATATTTTAATTTTAACTATGTTTACTTTTTATTTTTACACAATTTTAGTTTTATTTTATGGGATTCTTGCCTGCCAAATAAAGATTATTATTATTATTATTATTAACAGGAAGTTAGAATAATGAATAAAAGTCACAAAATATAAAATAAAATCATTATTCATACAAGAGAGTGTTTAGATGGCTAATGAGCGATAATATTCAGGCGAAGGCATTATTTGTGTATTTATTTAATTATTATTGGCCGTGATTGTCTATTTCGACGGCCCCTACGTAAGTTGTCGTAAGTTGAAAATGGCAAGTTTACAGGAGAGCACTTTAAAGTTTTAAATGTGTATGGTGGTCACATAATTCAACGGATTGCTTTGAAAATGAGCATAAACATTAATAAAGATACTGTTTATTACTGATTACTTGTTATAGTGATATAATTACTTTTTTGATATATTTCATATTTTTGCCGAAATTGCACTTACGACAATATATGACGGAGAAAAGAATCTAAAAATTGTGGTATGTATTACTAACTTCACTTTACGCTGGTGGTCATAAATGGTCTTTTATCGTAAGTTATACATACTACAAGATACGTCGGAATTATGCGTGTAACTTTTATCGTATCTGTTATTTACTACATTATTTTGCGGAAACGTTATAAAACTTTTTGTTAGTTACTATATTATGCCATTTAACAAACAATTTAATAGGAATTTTATGGAACCCTGATGGAATATTTTGAGAAAATTAAGCAGGTGATTTTTTTTGTGTTTTATTATGAAAAATAGATCAGGTACAGTATGTTTGTACATTTTCTAGAAAATGTCGTGTTGAATGAAGACGAGATTATGTAGTTGAGTTTGATGTAGCTTCATTGTTTGCGAGTACTGGAAACTATAAGGGTGTATCAACTTTTTTCGGCATGTTATTGCCATGGTTACGGTCGTCTGAGTCACGCTGGTTTTATGTAAAATTATGACACTTAAATTATGCAAACATGCATGTAGTACATGTTTGTAGGTGGTCCATTAAGGAACGGACTAACCAACACCAGAAATCAGGAATTACAGCAAAACGTCATCCACATTTCGTAACCAGCATCTTGGCCTATTCGGACAACTCTCGAATGCCCTCTGCTCAAATTTATCCATGAAAATGTTGACCAGTACCCAGTATGGCAATAACATACAGAAAAAGTTGATTCACCCATAAAACTAACTAAAAATATTGTAGCTCGTAACGACTTACCTACTCACAGTGTGAAATATTTCTTCAGTTTTGTTGACTACATTTTCTTGGCTTTAACGATTGCAACATTTTATAAGAAAACCAATACAAAAACTCCCAGTCGTTTATCGTATTTAGTTTCTGAGAAAAAAAATGTTAAAGATTACATTTATGACGTCATCAAAACACGTTTGTATTTTTATTTCCTCTAAATGCAAAATTAATGCGCTAGTATTTTTTCTGTGTTTTGAAAGAACGATATTGAACTACATAAAAAAAATACAGGACTGTATAATTGATTATTTTGATGATATTACGTCTTTTTGCTTTTTTTTATAAAATCTATTTTTTTAATGATTTATTGACGGTCGCATTTTATTTTAGAGCTAAAAGACGTATGAGTAGTGTACCTATTCTGTACCAAATTTTCACAATTTTATCATGTCGGACCTAGGACTTATAGCGTTTTTATGGTTCTGGCTCATTTCTATGTTAATAGGGTTGTCACAATCTGAAAACTGGCTATTATTATGTCGGCCCATGGCTTAGTGTAGTAGTTGCTAGTCTGTTCCAACAAGTGGACGCAAGCTACATGTGTCCTATCGCTCAGTTGCTTACGTCCTTTTTACTAACTATTTTTTTTCGAAAACTCAAATATTTATTGTATTAAGAATATTTATCAAACCTTCAGAAGAGTCCGCAGCCGTTAAAAGCATTTTTGGTAAAGCTGAAACGGAGACGCTTCGCTCGCCCAAGGATTTTTATGTCTATCTTCTTCATAATAAAGACGTTCGTCAACTGCGAGAGCCAAGTTCTCGTCTTCATTAATTTTGGGTATTACTGAAGCATGTGGTTCAGAAGGCTTTAAAACTGTCACTTTATCCGGTAAAGTACGACTGTATTTGTTTATAACGTCGGTCTTTGAGATAAAAATCCGAAACATAAGAATCCGAAGAATCGAGAGCACGCCGAAAAAGACCTGAATTGTAGTCTTCCTGTCTACCTTTCGAGAGTGGTGCTCCCGATCATACTGCCAACATTTATTACGGGATTCGCCGGCTTGCTCGGACAGCATTGCTATTGGCAAAGGATTCATCTCAATGATTTGCCAACCGTGCACTAGAATTGTGTGCATTGTGACTCACATAAAATATACCAGTCATATGCCTTTACATAGTTTTCAGCCACAGATGTACAAAATACATGGAAATCGTTAGCGACATAGCTGCTACTAAAATGGTGTGAAAATCGTCGACAAGCCACTGCTCTATACCGAGTATTCCGGCAAAAATCTTACGATTTTTTTTTGAAAATGCTGCCGATGAAAATGAGCATTATTTCCGTCATTAGTGGTGCCCGAATTTTGTCTAACAACTTAAAACAACGTAAAACTTAACTAATGCATGTTAACTCATGTGAATTGCGATAGACGCAACCGAATAGCCAAATGCTTATTACGACTGAAATAGAAAAGTCTAATTAAATGGTACTTAAGTACTATGCCTCTGTGACCAACGACTAATAAGCGGACTCATCTTCATAGCTACCAGAGAATAAATAAATGAAGGGTCACCGGAAAGAACATGTCTAGTCAATTCAAATTACAGAAGGAAAAACCACCTTACTTTTGACAGATTAAGGTGTGAATTAGCCCTGATTTTTTTAAGCACTGGACATGTTTTTTCCGTGGACCCTTCAAAAAGCTAACAGTATTTAAAATATTAATAAAATAAATAAGTCCTATAGGGGGGGAGGGGGTCCAAGGAAAAATCACGAAAAATCAAAGTAGGTTTACAAGGAGACTTAACATGTATTTTTCGACGATGAACAAACTAAGAAAAAATATTGAGTGGGATGAAAAACTATCGAAAGCCTGCAGAGCATGATGGTAAGATCTATGCTCAATTTCTGCTCCGCCAGTCACTTGGTATTACACCGACTCTTGTGGGCTTCAGAAACCTGCCATTTGACATAAGTGCGATTGCACAGAGCCGTGCACAAGAGACTCACTAGGGTAGAAGTAGTTCGACCAACGTGAATCCTAGATCCCAAAAGGAGGTCCTTTGCGTGATCCGGGAAAACAATGACGCCGAATGGCAAGATGAAGATGATGTCGAAGGAGTTTCGCCCGCTACATGCATGCTGGTAAAAATGTACCCTGTTGTGGCGATTGTAACTAACCAGGATAATCCCTGGACCGACGAATAGTTAACAAATAAACCTTAAGATTTTTAACGTATTACAAGTTATTTTCTACCTGTCCTTCAAGTAGCACATATAGTACCTACTAGAAATTACATTACACTCACGTTAAATAGGTACATATTGTAATTGACATTCACGACGGAATTTCGCGAAATTAAAAGAATTTTTAAAATTTTGGGTCAAACATCACTTAGGGTCAAAAAGTAGCCGAAAAAACCTCGCATGATTTATGCATGAGCCCTAACACTTCGCAAATAAACTTGTGATCGTGTACATTTGAAAAGTGACAACCCTGACTGGATAATTTTAAAATTCATATCTCGCGTTTCCTGCCATATTTGCATTTGATTTTTTTTTCACGAGTAGAGCATTTTATATACTATTCGTTAATTTTAAAATAAAATGCGACCACGTAGGGATTATCGAGGAAAAAAATGTTTTTTAATTGTAAGAAAATTGGCGACACCCTCCTCTAGAATCATCAATTTTAATTTTTGATAAATGATATCGGTGTATTAAAATTACCTTAATATAAACACGTAAAAATGATTTAAAAAAATAGGCATTAAATCTGAGTAAATTCAGTTTTCAGGTTTCTATGGACTTCTATGGATGTTTATTTCTTTTTTGAAAATATCCAAAACTATGATACATAGACCCACGGGAGTTTCAATGTTCTCTATTATTTGACATGGCAGATAAATTAAACAAACAATCACACTTTCGCAAAATTGAGGAAAAATTCCACACTGTGCTACTGTGTACATGAAATTCATCGAACATTTCCTGAATGTTGCTATTTCGATTGGCGAGGGGAAAATTATTCGTAGATTGAAGCAAAGAGTTCTCTTATAATGTTGTAGTTCTGGTACTGGTCAACATTTTCATGGATGAATTTGAGCAGAGGGCATTCGAGAGTTGTCCGAATAGGCCGAGATGCTGGTTACGAAATGTGGATGACGTTTTTGCTATAATTCCTGATAGAGTTGTTGATGTGTTACTTATCGATCTTAATGAGATGCATCCCAGAATAAATTCCACATTTAAGAGAGAAGTGGATGGCACATTTCGTTTTCTTGATGGGTTAGTAATGCTAGGTCAAAATGATCGTCTGTCAGAAAAAGTCTATAGAAAAGCTAACCTTTTCTCGCGTTTCTTTGATTCACAATACATGCGAAATGAGTTTATATCGTTTATTCACATCACATCATTCGCCTATTTCAGTTCACTGCTGGACACAGCTTAGGTATCTCCTATTACCTCCTGTTATCTAAATTATTACAAATGTTGCAACATGTCAGATGAGACGAGACGTTGGAGAGCTTGGAGAGGAATAGATATGGTTGGTGACAAAGTCAGCGTACAAGGAGCTTAGGGACGTTTCGAAATCGTCACACAGTAGAGTGGGCAGTATTATTGCCTCATATTAAAGGAGTGACAAACGAAACTGGACGCCTATTACGCCGAAGGTTTAGGATTAAGACCATTTGCGTCCTCATACCAATATGAGTATTTCTTATGCTCTCCAAAGGACGGGAATTCACTTGGCAGCTCGGGTGTTTATGAGATACCATACGACTTCGGTAAGGAACGACATAATGAGTCTAGACTCGTAGCAAATATGGAGTGTCAAGGACAGTGAGATAGACAACTCGGCTGTGGTGGACGCATACGATACAGGCGTTGCATTTCTTAAACGCTTTGATAAAGCGAGGATGCTGGTACGGTAAAGATGCTACCTGCCACGGAAGATATATCTTCTGTATACAGAGCGATTAAGATTAATTTCAATCGGGATGGGGGCTGGACAGAGCCAACGGCATGGAAGCCGGTAATCTCCGAGCTAATAATGATTGGTTACGTAGTGTTTGCTGACACAAACCTGCAGTCGGACATGACATCAGTGCCGGCGCAAGACCACCATTTACCGAGTTTAACCGTTTAATTATAATTTTGTACACTTAGTACATAAAAACAGTCTGTCATTCAGCATTAGAAACGTAATTTTGAAATTATAATCATAGACATGGCAGATTAATGACTTCTCTCACAGTGCAAAGACATTTAAAAAATCAGTTAACAAAAATGCCTTCAGCTTCAACTACACCATATGAGATCAATATTAAGTGTTTTTCAACGTAATTATAATCATAAAGAACAGTCATATCGCTTTTATGATATGATTGTTTTGTCTTCGACATTATCACAAAAAATGCCATTTTAAAACAGTGAATTCTGCATTTCTTTATCGTTTGGTTCAAAAGGAAGCGGCGAACCTGTATAATGAGCAGAAATTATTGAAATACGCCAACATTATAATTGTAAAGTGTAGTAACTCTGTATTTGATCCGGCGCATACTGTCTTAAATATCACTTACAATAGAAATTTAAAAACAGTTTCCGACGAAAAATGTCTCAAGTATACATACAACACAAAAAAATAAATAAAATGCAACGTAAATAGTAGTATGTTAAACTTAAGATAAAATACCGAACTTAAACTCCGAAGTAAGTTGTGGTAAGTGTTAACATACGACAGTATTCACCGGTATTATAAAAAAAATCAAAATCCATACTAATTAATTCGCACCTGATTTCTGATTGAAATCCAACAGATTGCCAACTTTTCTTAGTGGTTTTAAATCATTTTTATTTCTGAAACGTCTTTTATTTCATCTCGGACCACTTTTTCTTTTAACTACAACGGCCTTTTCAAAAATAAATTTTGGTTTTGCAGGTAATTTGAGTTTGTTCCCGATGCAGTGTCTTACTTTTGCAGTGTCTTAAATGTATCGTTTATCCATTTTTGTCTCATCTAGTTGTTAGTTTTTCGTAAAAAATGATCACTCACGAAAAACCTCTACTCCACCGCGTATAAGATCGTAACTGGCACTTACGCTGCGCAAGCGCAGGTGGCCGCCCCGTATTAACTATCGTAAGTACACTTACTGCAGTATACGACGGTGCTTTTTTAAGATACGATAGTTTTCGATTGTCAAAAACCTATTTGTAATAGGTTTTTTTAATTTTTTCTTCGTGGGATGGAAACATTGCTAAAAGATATGATGTTTTATGAAATAAAAACAAAACCCCAAATTTCAAGTTACGACAACTTACGTAGGGGCCGTCGATTTGTATTTAAGTACTTCCATCTATTAAATGTATCGTGGTACCTACCTACTCCACGATCCCTAGTTGAGCTTACCGTGGGACTAGATTGATTTATGTAAGATGTCCTAGGATATTTATTTATTATTATTTTTTAGTTATATCATCGTGTTAAATGAATATTTATATTAGGTATTATTTAAATTGGACGTAGCTATGCAAAAGGGAACCAACTCACATGAATTTTCATCCTAATTAACACCTTAAATGGCAACAAACAAGTCAATCTTTAAAATGACAAAATCATATAGATTGAATCCTTTTTGCATAACTATGTCCAATTATTTCCAGCCTATGACGTTATGTGATGGAGGACGCATTTTATAAACACCTTACACATGTAACACTTGTGCTCAGCTGTGTATCAAGTTACTTTACAACGATGTCATTGCTCATTCTTATACACCACATATCACACGTCATACTCGTACTCATCCTTATACTTACTTGAGTTTACTGCGACATCGTTTTGTAAACTTACGATACTGCTAAATAGAATTTGATTAAAAATACCGTGGAGCATGATTTGCCGCTTTACAATACAATACAATACAAATACTCTTTGTTACACACCTTAATAAATAAAAACAATTACAGAGAAAGTAGCGACTTAACTAGAGATAGACAACAGGCGGTCTTATCGCTAAGAAGCTATTTCTTCCAGACAACCTTTAGGTAGCGGTAATAATTGCATTTTACATTACCAACAAATATCATATTTTACCAACTTTACCTACTTACATAAATATATAAAATCACGCTTGACAAGCGATGTTGCCGTCGCTCGTGAGTCGGCGAGATAATCTTTCAATTTGTGCAGAACATTTTTATTTGAAATTTCGTAATCAGTTTGCTGATAAACATATTATGCAAAAGCAATAACATGAAAAATGCGAACACATATACGTCGTCTACTTGTATTTAGCCATATGACAGTTTGAGCTTTAGTTCCCGTCATGCATGACACTTAAAAAAATATTTTAAAAAGTTTATTTTTAAAGCCTACCCCTTTCGCTCCCCCAAATTAATGAACCAAGGAGTTGTGATTTACTGGATTACATTAAACTTCGGCCATCTTTTTTAATTAAATTCCAAACGAGGTTATTCTAAATCGTTACACAGATGAATAATCAGTGAAAGTAGAACATGAAAAATGTTTTCAACTATTTATAATAGGTAACTACTAAACCTTAAGGAAACAAAATATGAAATAAAACTTTAATACCATTGCATTACATTGGAATGAAAGCTTCAATAACTACCTACTAACAAATTTCATCATCATCATCATCATCAGCCAATTGACGTCCACTGCTGGACATAGGCCTTCCCCAGAGAGTTCCATAAAGATCGGTCGTGAGCTGTCTGCATCCATTGGGGACCCGCAACCTTTACCAGGTCGTCGCTCCATCTTGTGGGGGTCCTTCCCACGCTGCGCCGTCTAGAACAAACTTAATTACTTGTAATACTTTTATATCCATGAGGCCATCCGCAACAGAACCGAAGTAACCGGTGTTCAGTATCGGCTAATAATATATCACATTCTTTTGACTTTTGTATGAGCGTGTATACAGTAAGCGGCACATGTTCGCTTGTAGATATAGCATATTATTTTGGTACTTTTGCAGAAATTAATGATGAATATTGCAATTAAGTATTGTGAATAACAATGGGAGACACTGCATTTTAGTAGTAATAAAAAATACTACTACTTAAATCCATGCTTTACACAAAAAATCTTCATGAAAAAACGACTACATGATGCCAAGTTTCATCATCGCTAGCACAAAGGCCTATGCCTGTATTAGCTATATTCGTAAGGTCAAGTGTCGAAATCACTTACAAATATAAACAAAAATTCTACTGAAAAAAACCTGAATGTGATATTTTATTGCCCGGTACTGTAGCTCTCCAAATCGCTAGACTGACATAGTCTATTTATATCAAAGGTTTAAATCGTAGTTATATTCAAGATCAATAAAATAATATTAACAGTTAAAACACTTACTACAGTCGTTATTACTGTGGTCTTTATTTAACTCCACTTTTATTTTATCCGATGGCTAAACGATGTGCTTTCCTTTCTGTTACACACAGTATATTTAATTAGTGTTCACGCTACACTGGTTCATATTCCTACTGCTTCCTCTAGCAATTAGACGCTTTTGGGCAAGCAATGTGTGGGTATTCAATTCGTAATGTACCTACGGCAATTACAAGCAATGCATACGCTCAAAGTGTTCTTTGTAAGGGTAAATTTGCTTATACACAAAGAAAATTATACTTTTCTGCACCGTCTGCTTGGTAGGTACTTCCGAGATTGTCTTTTTTCCTTTCGCATAATGCATTGTAAAATATTGTATGATATTCACGTTGAGATGAAGACTTTCAAAACTTTTACCATAAATAACCATTTTTAACCGACTTCAAAAAAGGAGGATTTTCTCAATTCGAATGTTTATTTTTGTAGTATGTATGTTACCTGATATCTCCGAGAATCGTAAACCGATTTTAATTTTTTTTGAATGAATGTGTGATTATCATTTGGTGATTATTAACGTGTATATTTAATCATTGGTCACACAACACTGGTTTACCTTAGCATCGGATGCGTTCGGGTAAGCAATGTGTAAAGTGTAGGTATTTGTCGACCAAGAGCGTGTCTGTTGGATATCGCAGTCTGCAGTCCTCAATATGGCTGCAGATTAAATTGGAGATCTGCTACGGCTATTGTTAAAAGCAATTGTTTTAACCCGGGTTAAAAGATTGGCTTTCCGTACCGTTAGAATAATATAGTTTTTATTAAATCGGTGGTCACGCTACACTTATTTACCCTAGCAACTTGACGTTTTCGGGCAAATACAATGTAAACTTGTAAAGTGTAGGTATTCGTTGACCAAGAATGTTTCCGCTGGATACCGCACTCCGCAACCCGGGCCAGTATGGCCGCAGATTCAATTTGAGATCTGCCCACGGCTATTTCCCTCCTTTTATGTCGCGTGGGGCTGAGGCCACGGACTAATTGTTTTAACCGGCCATTGCGGAATCAGGGAAAGAATTATAGAAGCTTGGAGAAAATATGAGCGAAAAGGGTAGGAAAGTTGAATCACTGAAAATGTTGACCGTTCTTATTTTCGATAAAATAAGCCCCGTTGGATGTTCAAGTAAAATTTTATGTAATCTATAGACAGGCAAAAATTGGTTACGAATATGACTCAGACGTTTTTGAAAATTACACGCAACGTTGTTAAGAGTATTGACGGATTTGATAGACTTTTATTACTCAAACAAAAGATCAATCAAATATAAATTCATTCACATCTAAGCTTAAAGTAAATGAAATCAAAACACATTGTAATTTAATATTCAAATTGCATAGAATCCAATAAACTGTCTACGCGCTTTGTTTAATTTGTCGTAATGAAATCCAAAGATCTGCCTCGAGGATATCTCAGTATTAGTCAATTTCGTTACACAATTAGAGAGGAATTTAATTGTGAGACAAATTTTGAATAGGAGAATTTACATTTTACACAAATGAGATCTATACACGCACAATGCGAATCCATAGCTTTAAATACTATAGCGTTTAAGTAGATGAATCCAGTTGATAGTCTGGAAATAAGGTCTATTTATGTGCAACGGTCCCAAAATATTGTATTTTCCGAGTGCTAACCTCGGAAAATACAATATTTGAATAAATAATATTAATATGAATAGGTCAGGTTACCTATCCCTTAGGTATGCAATACCTAGGTACCGTTTTTCCAGATGTTTGCTACGACTCAGGGAGACCGCGTTCTGCTTGGAGCCTTAATGCCAATATTTGACTTGGCACTGCGTGGCAAGAGGACTTGCCTTATGATAACAGTTGCCAACCAAAGAGACTAAAGGGGAAACTAGTTTCCTTAAAATTGATAAATTAGTAATACCTAGATATGTACTTAAACTAAACATCGTCATAATTTTAATTTTAAGATCACAATGTTTTACTTTTCATCAGGCAATGTACAAAATTAGAGCATAGAAAAGCCTCTGCACTATACACGTTTTGGAATGGAAATCCTCTCTTTTTTACCGTAGTTGACGATTCATATCGCTCAAAAACCTTTTATAAACATTGTTACCTATAATATGATACTGATGAATATTGTTATGATACTTAGATTGTGTAAAATTATAACCTAACAACTATTTTTTTATTGAAAATTAAGTTACATTCTTAAATGATGATGTTTGAAATTTAGTTTTACATTACTCTTGCTAATTTAATTGTATTTATTTGACTAAGTCAATGGTTCAAAATTACCTTAGATTAAACGCTTAAAAGAGTGACAAGTTACTTACACGTTTTAATAACAGAAAAAAACAATACCGTCCCATTGGACTCCAGATTTGCTACCCCAGTGGGAGCCGCAAGTAAGTTACCGACCTTCTAGACATCGGGAGTAAGTAGGTTCGCTCTTTTTTTAAGATTCATCGTTTGAATGTTTGAAAAATAAACTTGTACCTACTAAAATAAAAGTTAGCTTCTCAAGAGAATCCAAAAAAAATACCTACCCAATTTTGCCAAGTGTTTTGGAGACGCAAAATAATTAAAGATATAATATACTTACTTATTGTTCACAAAATCGTTTTAACCGAAGTGAACTTTTAAACTTACACATTTTGCTAGTCGGATGTGAGTATATATCATACTTGTTTGGTATATCCACGGAAATAATATCGTTAGTGTTTCATGAAAAAAAAGGAAAACACTACATACACGATACGTACGAGGAAAAAACGGTTAACATTTTCCGTTGTTTGTTTAGGAATCCGTGCGCAAAGGGTAAAAACGGATTTTATTGCTATGTATACTCCGACCTCCTTCTGTCTGTCACCATGCTGTATCTTAAGATCCGTGACACGAGCTAGACAACATAAAGTCAATATTTGCGTGGGCAGGGATCCCACACAACAAACGCGATTTGTATGTCTTTTTTGCTCGATATCAACAACGGCGAGAAATACTTGAAATTGAAATGTGCAAAAATGAAATCTACTTTTGCTACGCCCAAGTCGGTATGTTTTAATTGTATTTTGGTACTTGTCATTATTAAATCGAGAAGCGTTCGAGAACGACTACTATTTACCATTTTTAACCGACTTCAAAAAGGAGGAGGTTTACAATTCGTCGAAATCTTTTTTTTTTTTATGTATGTTCCCCGATTACTCGAAGACGCGTGGACGGATTTGGAAAATTCTTTTTTTGTATGAAAGGGTATACCTTCTAGTTGGTCCCATTGTCACCGAATTTAGATCTGATGATGGGATCCTGGAGAAATCGAGGGAACTCTTTAAATGATGTAAATACACATGACATTTTTCATTTATTTTCGAAGACTAATCAAGTATTTGCGTCTAGTCATGAACGTCTTAAGTTGGTGATCTGATGATGGAAGGTACAACTCCTTAGCAATTAGGAGTTGGGGGATAATTCTTTAAATATAACATATTTCATGTATTTTGGAAGCTATTTGAGTATTTGCCTTTAGCTGGTCATAGCCTCATGTTGGTGAGCTGATGATGAAAGGTGTAACTCCTTAACGATTAGGAGTTGGAGAATAATTCTTTGAATATAACAACTGTTATACATTTTCGAGATCTATTCAAGTGTTTGCTTAGTAGTTATGACATGTTGGTTAGCGGTTAGTGATTCTTTAAATAATATAGGCATGCTAAAGGCCTATAATCTTTGAAATTATTCATACCCTGCTGATGATACAATGTATATCTCCTTGTTTTTTTTTTTTTATATGAAATAGGCTTACTCATGGCCACAGACTAGCCAAGGGCAGGGACGTGGCCTACGATGGAGTGAGTTTGCCCAGAAGGTGCCTATTCACCCTTGACTTGAAGGTTGACGGGTTATATGATCTTGGAAATATAGACGCCGGCAGGGAATTCCACTCCTTGGCAGTACGCATAAGGAAAGAAGACGCAAGCGCTTTGTACGAACAAATGGAATATCTACCAAGTAAGGGTGGAACCCGGCCGTGCGTCTAGAATTTCGATGGTAAAATGGGGATGGTGGAATAAGCTCATGAAGCTCTTGAACACTCCCCGAAGTGCAATCTGTAGAACACCGACAGACTGGCAACTTTCCGCCGATGGGCTAAAGAGTGTAGCCCAGCCATCAGCTTCTTGTCACCAATCATTCTCCTGGCTCTGCGTTCTACTGAGTCTAAAGTAGCGAGTTGGTATTTAGCTGAGCCGTCCCACAGGTGGCTGCAATACTCCATGCACGATCGGACTTGCGCTTTGCTTGATAATGGGAATGGAATGGAAATGTTTGTTGTATTCATATAAGTTAGCCAGTTCAGGCTTTCTGACCTACTACAGTGCAATACGTTCTAATTATAAGTATTTAGAGCATACTAAAAAATGATTTTATATAAATTACACTACGAGTAGGCACTAAAAAGCAAAAAATAAAATATTTTAAAATAAAAATAAAACCGCCTTCAAAAATTCGCCTGAACTAAAAAGTAAAAAATAATTTTAGTTCCTACTTCTTAGGATTTCCTACCCAAACCTTTAAACATTTTACCCTATTCATTGAAATAAAATATTATGCCTAGGTACCCTACAGATTTCTTAGAAGTCGGTGCCAAGCCAAATATGTTCACTTCGCGAGTATATAGGTAAGTATTTGACAGAGCTTTGTAACTTACTATCACTCCTGTTATGCTTTCATCAAAATTACTGAGGCAGATCATGAGATCATACTGTTGATAAAAGCATAATAATCTGAGTAAAAACAAAGCTCTATCTAATACGTAACTATGAACGTACCTATTTGGCTTGGCACCGACCTCTAAGAAATCTGTAGGGTATCTAGCCATAATATTTTATTTCAATGAATAGGGTAAAATGTTTAAAGGTTTGGGTAGGAAATCCTAAGAAGTAGGAACTAAAATTATTTTTTACTTTTTAGTTCAGGCGAATTTTTGAAGGCGGTTAAATTTTTATTTAAAAATATTTTTTATAACAATAAACATACGGACCTTTCCCAAATTATTTTGGATATAATCAGCCTCCGTAGCCTAGTAGGTAGTGACCCTGCTTACAAAGCTGGAGGTTAGAATCCCAGCGAGGGCATTATTTGTGTATTTATTTATCACAAATATTTGTTCCTTGGTCATGGCTGTCTATGTAATTAAGTATCTATATGTATATATTTATTATATATGTCGTCGCCTGGTATCCACATCACAAGCAATAGTTTATACAAATACCCATTTTCCTAAGGACTTACAGCTTTCATTTCTTCTCAAATGTAGCTTATAAGTAGATATTGTTGTTGTTGTTGCTTTAATTCCTAGGGCACCCCGGAGGTGCATAGGGTCTCCACAAGATCGTTCCACGCTTTTTTGTCTAGAGCAGCCTTCTTGGCTTCGCTCCAGGTCAGACCTACGGCTCGCAATTCGCTTTCCACGCTTCTTTTCCATGTGTGTACAGGGCGACCACGAGCTCGTTTTCCACCTTGAGGCCTCCACTCAAAGGCGATACTAGCGAGGTTCTAGCGAGGATACTAGGATAAGTAGATATGTTTGATAGCAAATATACTCATTCAAGCGAGATTGCAGTTAGTCAAAATTATTATGCAATTTGGTAAATTCAGCGTATTTAACTCTTTAAATCAGAGCCACTTCTGAAACTTTGATTCATGAGAAGGGGCTTCCAACTCGGAGCGGTTGGCTTTCAATTTAATATTATGCGGAACATTTTCGCTAATCGACGAAAATACTCATAAATGCATGTTTGAACTTTGGCCTAAATGGATTCAGATGATTACACTTGCCTTTCACGTGGGCCACACGGCAGAGGTACAATATAGATAAAAAAGTAATTTAAGACCTGATTGTAGAAAAGATATAGGTAATGGAGATAGCATTTAAAAAAAATGTATCTTACGGAGCACTTACGAGCTTTGGCTATGTAGGAAAATTGATTTTGTAATTACTCAATAATAAGGCTGAAGAACAGTTTTTTTTATTATTTATTTCGTTAACAAATTCCTTTGTTATTGAACGAACCATAGAATTCCAGTTAACAAAAACCTATTTATGTTTTAAGCTCAAAAATTAAATCTCATCCTAAAACATCCTGAAAATAGTTAAAAATAAATTATCGTACATTCATTGCACCTAAGTATGGTCGTCATGTTGTTATCGAACGAAAATATCTACTGTCAGTAGCATACCTGCAAAATTCACGTGTCTCAAACATGAGAGACTGAAATTACTTGCTCTAACTTTACTAGTTTTCGGAATATTACCATTTTGAAATGCATTTAAAGTCGACGATAAAATATTTGCCATGACTGAATAACCATAGTAGGTAGGATAAGACAAGACGAGACATTTACGAGTATTGGTTTTAATCATACACCGTCAAAAACATGGTAAAAGCCATTTCATTACAAATATCTACAATTCAATAAATAAAATAAATTAACAAATTAGATATTTATTTTTTATAAGAAATTATGTAATCATACCTACTACTACTACTACTTATAGATATAAATATCCATAACGATAATGGATATTGCTTATTAATTAGTTATTAGAATGAAATTTTGATGTACCTATTCTGCCCTTTTTGAGAGCAAGCCTCATAGCCTAACCACAACACATGCTAGAGTAATATCGTCAGAACCGAAATGGATAAGAAATTTAATATTAAACAAAACGAACGCAAAACTTTGTGGAGCGGCTCACAAACGTTCCTCGTAGACTCATAATAAAGAGAAACTTATCTACGCCACCGACTGCTGGCTCTCGCCAACTTTAATTGTGAATTTATTATGCGCTGGGACCAGTACACAAACACTGTTATTTAGACACTTTTGAGACAACTCTTAGCGATTCTGGTAGTTAAACGTGCTTCAACGCAAACTTCAGTTTTTTTATTACTGCGAAGGTAGGGTTCAGTAGCCGTAGCATGAGCTGCCGCCAAAAAAAAAAAAAAAACTGTACAGGTTGCAAAATATTGTTCTAAACGATAGCACCAATGTTCTGCAATGCGATACCGTTCCGCGGGTTCCCTCTATCTGGCATATTTTTTTTTGTCCGAAACGCTTAGGACATAACAGACTTGGCATAATCTATTTTGGCATAATCTTAATGAGGCAGAAACATCACTTGGCATAAATAACAATATTTCGAACATTATTTTGCCTGAAACTATCTTGGCATATTATTATTTACGCCGAGTGTTATAAGGCATAAACTTTTTTTTGGCATATAGCCACATGTTCGAAACTTACCTTGCATTTTTCGTCAGTCAGAATTTGTTGTGAGGGTGGAAATTTCTGCAGTGAGCGAGCGAAGCGAGCGAACAAAACCTTCCGGGGCAGATCCGACGCTAGGTTAGAGGACTTTAGCTTTAACGCTAGGTTAGAGGACCGAGGTTAGGTTAGAGGACTAAGGCGGGAGCTTTGCTCCCGCCTTAGTCTTCGAGGTTATTTTTTTTTAGCAACCTAGAAAGTACTCAGCTCCGTAACACAGTAAGTAACGTATACTACAGAATATTACTACTACCTCGATTATATTGAGAGGTTGTAATGATTTCTTCTCTGTTATGCTAAAACAAACTATGCCGATACTTTTTATGCACATCCAGATTATGCCTCACCATAAATAGGAGCATCGAAATTGGATCATTGTCAGATTTAGGTTATCGTCTTTTCGGTGGACATGCCTAAAGTTAAGGAATTCCTGTACAAATTTTGGGATGAAACAATTGACGGTACAACTAGGTTCCCCAGTCTATATCCCTATGCAATCCAATCGTAACATAGACTTATAAAAGCTGTTAACTTTTGACCACCGAGTGGACAACTTTTGTTTTTCGGTTTGACAATGACCCATTTATGCTCGAATAATATTCGAACAACTCGAAATCTGCCACAACGAAATATGCTAAAGTTGAGTATGCCACAACAGTTTCTGCACAAAGCCCATTATGACTACATAATGTAGTTTATGCCATATAGAATTATGCCACAACAGGGTGAACCACCGTTCCGCAGGAACATTAGGCACAAGTTGTTTTTTTTCTGAATGCATTACATTAGACTGAAGTCAGTCGTCCCAATAACTGTGGGCTTACTGTGAGCTGCCGCCGCGTTATTTACCCGGATTTGCTTTCTATTCGGCTCGTTTTTACCAATACGATAGGTACGTGAGTCTATAAGGATAGAAATAATATAATTAATAATGATTGCACTGAGTTTGATTTTCCCGTCTCTTTGTTTGAAAAATATCACATTGATATTGCCCGCTTTTATTACTTGATAATCCCTATTGCGGTAGAATTGTTTTCCGATTCCCGAAACTACAGGGTAGAAGCAACACCAAAGTGCTTGCAGGATCGTATTTCAAAATCTTACTATGATTTCCTATGTATTCACTTAATTTATACAAGAACACTGGCTGGCTACAAAACTTTACCAACTCAGAACGTTTTCAAGGAAAACAACTTCGGTAACAATATGTATGTACCCAGAAACACCACAGATTATTTCCAAATTCGAATAAGCAAGGTTAATAGTAAATACTGTATTCCAACTTTCAAAAAAATATTACGTTTTGTATCTCCTTGAGGATCACGGGCTCACAAATCCCAGTTTTTTGATAGGCTTGCGCGGGGATATAGATAATTTATGTAGTCTATAAGCTACACTTTTATGTATTTTTATTTATTTTTTTAAATAAGAAAAACAGATACATTGTACCTTAAATTTAATTTTCGCCAAACTGTGAGAGTTTGTTGGCGTTGCGCTCAATTAAATCTTAAACTATGATATATTAGGTACTCTGCACAAATATTAAGATAACAGAACACTGAAATACATATAAATTTCAATCAATAACATAATTGTATTAGCCACGTGGTTAAAGCAGTAAGAATACATTTATCATTACCACAAATGCCGTAAATAGAGTATGGGCGTCGTAAGAGTAGACTAAGGGATCAAAGTGTAGATTACGGAAGATTGATGATAGGCAGCAGCATCATCATGGACCATGGAGACATTACAGCGATCGCAAAGCCATTTATGGGTTTTTATTTTACGGCCGGGCCATTTATTTACCGTTTAATGCGTCCATGTCATGGGTAATAATCACATAACACAAATAGTGTAAGTATTATGGCTCTCTTAATATTAATTATTGATTTATTTGACAGGATGTAGTCAACTATGAAATAATTAGCAACTATGAGCAGGTATCGCAGGTATACACGGACAAAAAACAGACACACATACACACACTCACACATACACACACACACACACATTTATTTCTTATTTATTTATTTATAAGGAGATAATAGTAGAGGTCCAAATGGAAAAAATTGTGCGCTGTGAGTTACAGTTTTGTAATTTTTACCAGAGCTAGAGGGTATAAAAATAAAAATAGATGTGGAGGGAAAACCAATTCCCCCCCTGAACGAAGGGGGAGGGGGGTGAATGTGCAAACGGAAGGGTTATGTTTAATTTTTTTTGTCTAATATTTAGGCCTACTATTCATTGTTTGGTATCATTTTCATATAAAACAGATACGGGAAATTCGTTTTTGATAATGAACATGAGGATTTTCATATATAAAAAAATAATTATTGGTATAAAGGTAAAATAATCACCGTTTTCATTTTGATTGTTGCGTTATATAAGTATTACAAAATAAATATATGAAAATATTTATTGTAGTTTATAAAAATATATACTTTTTGGAACTTTCCATGCAAAAATAAGTTGTAAAAAAATTGCACCTGTCGCGTACCTCGAATAAAAAAGGGACGTTGCTTTTACATATTGTTGACAGTACGTTTCTACTGCGGGAATTTAGCGATTTTGCGTAAACAAAATACTCCATAATGTCTGTTAGGGCAAATTGCATCAACCTGGGTTAACCAAGCAACCCGGGTTAAACGTTTATTTCACGCGGAATTTGATAATTGATAAATTTCTTATGAAGTAAGTGACTGACCCGGCACTATACAGAGGATATCCGAGACATCAGCCTATGTGATATTAGAATGGCTCTTGAACAGCTCAAAAATAACAGGTCGTCTGGAGAAGACGGAATTATCGCTGAGCATCTGAAGCCAGGTGGTAAACCAATCCTTATGGCCCTTCAGAAGTTGTTCAACTCCGGAAGGGAGAACGCATGGAACAGAAGAGTGGTGGTACTGTTCTTGAAAAAAGGTGACAACGCCTTATTGAAGAACTACCGATCCATCTTACTTCCGAGCCATATTTATAAGATGTTTTCAAGAGTCATTACGAATCGTCTTGCACGCAGGCTTGATGACTAGGAAGACCGAGGAATCGGTATAACCTGCACCTCTGTTTAGCGTTTAGCGTTTGTGGACTACGATAAGGGGGGTTTCCATGATGCACTAATGCGATTTAATTTAGGTCGAGAGAAAGGGACAAGGCTATACGAGTCGTGTATCACTGCCCCTTTCCCATAACCTAAACTGAATCGCATTAGTACGTCATGGTAACCTCCAAGGCCTTCGATTTGATCGAAACTCTGGGCAGTACTACAGTCTCTTTAACAGTACCAAGTAGACTACCTTTATGTCGAAATGTTGAGGTGTTTGTACGAAAGCGCCACTATGTCAATCCGACTCCAAGACTGGTCCGAGCCCTGGGGCTTGAAGCATTTTATACTGCAGCGGGGAGTCAGGCAAGGAGGTCTCATCTCCCCTAATCTGTTTACCGCTGCACTGGAAGATCTTTAAGACTGGACTGGAAAAGGTGAGTATCAACATAAACAGCGAGTACCTCACTCACCTTCGATTCGCTGATGATACGGTGGTCTTGGCTGAGACCTTGGAAGATTTCAGTACGATGCTCGCTGACCTCAGTAGCGCCTTCGAGCGAGTTCGTCTTAGGATGAACATGGATAAGACGAAAACTCCCGTTACAATCGGAGACTAAACTCGAAGGTGTAGACGACTATAATATACCTAGGACAAGCTACCCAGTTAAGTAGGTCCAACTTAAAGTAAGAGGTCAATCATCGAATCAGACTAGGTTGGGCAGCGTTTGGGAAGCTACGACACATCTTTTCGTTCAATATTCCGCAGTTCTTGAAGACAAAAGCATTTGATCAGTGTGGCAACACGTGTGTGATCAAAGATTTAAAAGTGTGATGACATACGGTACTGAAACGTTGTCGCTTAGCATTCTAAGCGACAACGTTTCAGTACCGGGCCTCATAAGAAAGCTTAAAGTCACCCACAGGGCAATGGAGAGGGCTATGGTGGGAG
This sequence comes from Thaumatotibia leucotreta, assembly GCA_025490895.1. Taxonomy (NCBI): domain Eukaryota; kingdom Metazoa; phylum Arthropoda; class Insecta; order Lepidoptera; family Tortricidae; genus Thaumatotibia; species Thaumatotibia leucotreta. Next base: position 105,732 of record JALPQI010030274.1, on the reverse strand, counting down.
TCTTTCTGCGAGGTCGTATTAGAAATGAGACGATCCGCAGCAGTACCAAAGTATAGCTCCATAGCTCTCCGAATCACTAAACTAAAGTGGCAGTGGGCGGGGCACATTGCACGTAGAACTGATGGCCAATGCGGCGGCCTCGCAGGTGGAAGGCACAGCGTTGGTAAGCCCCCCACAAGGTGGACAGTGAAGGTCTCAGGAGTCCGCTGGATGCGAGTGGCGCAGGACCGGTCATTGTGGCAATCTTTGGGGGAGGCCTATGTTCAGCAGTGGACGTCTGTCTGCTGATATGGTAATAATGATGATTTATGAAGTAAACGTTTAACAATTGATTGTCAAATTCCATATGATATAAACTTTTCACGTGGGTGAACTGGGTTAGTTGTTTAGTCCCGGTTAGTGAAAATTACCTTTATCGTCTTTGGTAATGAGATCATTACCTAATGACACTTGTAAAAATGATTACCCATTCCGATTCATATGATCAGATACTATATATATCATACATGTGATCAGATAGACCAGATATATGTATAATATACACGCGGTATACAATAATCGATAAAATCTAAAAATTGAATCTGAACAAATAAAATTCTTAATAATCTTAGGTTATTTAAAAAAGATCAGAAAACATTCAATTTACTTTCATATCAATAAATATTTACAATTGTAATATGGACAATAATATGTAAGTACAAAAATATGACCAGTTGCCGGCAAAAAAGTTTCTTTTTTGAGGTTACGCGGAGATTTTTGTTGGAGGTACGCGTCAGGTAAATTTTTTTTTGAGTCAATTTTTGTATGAAATACTACAAAATGTGTATATTTTTAAAAACTGCAATAAATATGCTATCTTACACTATTTTTTTAAATTGTATAAGTTTGTTTTTTAACACTTATATGACGCTTAAATTAAAATAAAAATGATAACTTTTTTACATTTACTCCAAAAAATCTACATTTTTATATGAAATGGCTCATGTTTATGATAAAAAATGGATGTTTCAGGTCCGTTTTACACGAAAATGATACCAAACAATGCATAGTAGGCCTTATTAATTAGTAAAAAAATATTAAACGCAACCCTTCCGCATGCACATTCACCCCCCTCCCCCCGCGCTCAGGGGGGGAATTGGTTTTCCCTCCACATCTAAAAACAACTATTTTGAAACCCTCTAGCTCTGGTTAAAATTACAAAACTGTAACTCGCAGCGCACAATTTTTCTCAACTTTGTATGGACCGTGACCCTTACTATAAAACAGAAACAGTCACAAGAATACACCATATTCAAATGTTGTATTTTCAGTTCTTAGGTACAGATGTATCGGAAGACGAATCCTAAAGAGGGCATTATTTGTGTATTTATTTATCACAAATATTTGTTCCTTAGTCGCGGCTGTCTATGTATTTAGTTAGGTTTCTATCTAAATGTATCTGTCCATTATGTCCAATGTCAGCCTCCATAGCCTAGTGGGTAGTGACCCTGCCTATGAAGCTGGAGGTTCCGGGTTCGAATCCCGGCGAGGGCATTATTTGTGTATTTATTTATCAGAAATATTTGTTCCTTGCTCATAGCTGTCTATAGACAGCATATATGTATATAAGTATCTATATATGTATCTATCTATTATATAAGTATATCTTGGTACCCACATCATAAGCCTTAATTGAGCTTACTGTGGGACTAGGTTGATTTGTGTAAGATGTCCCAAGATATTTATTTATTTATTTATTATACATATCGTCTCTTGGTACCCACATCAAAAGCCTTAACTAAGCTTACCGTTGGACTAAGTCGATTTGTGTGAGATGTCCCAAGATATTTATTTATTATTCTTATTTAATTCTTAAGAATGCAAAAGGTCATACTTTAAAGACAAATGGATCTTAATCGCGTAAACTTACGTATAATTACATCCTGACGTTTCCGGCATGTCAATGAGCATTTAAAACATGAGTGATAATCGTGAAAGTTTAAATCAATATATGCAAAAAAGTGTTTGACAATAATATTTACACACACGCAAATATTATTTAAGGAACATACTTTTGAACATTTATATTATTAGATATTTTATATTGTAATTAATCAAAAATGGACATACTAATGGAAAAGCTGTGCCTCCTAGCACAAGTTCTTTTGTAAATTAGATATACAAGGAGACAGTTATTGTAAGCCGAACAATGAATTAGAAACAAAACTCATTTTGGGGAACGAGATAAAGCATTAATATTTGTGTTCGATAGCAAACAATATTTTATCTCTGTTTGTTTAAGCAATCGCAGTGCAAAGCTGGTTTAGTGTGATAATTTATATGAAATGCAGCTGTTGCAATAAACAGTATAAACATTCTCTCAATGCAGACAAATTTAATGAAAACAAGCACGATCTTGAAGGATTGCTAGAATAAGCACAAAATAGATGAGTTAGGTACTAAATTAAGTACGTTCGGATGCCAAACTAACATAACGATTCTTATCCTCATGCTCCGTGCATATGTTCAGAAGTGGACGTCTTTCGGCTGTTATGATAATAATGAAACTTTACATATCATGACTGAATATATTGTCTATATTAACGCTGGTTTCATTCAAGCTGGCTAGAAATTGTATCATAATCTAGCGAGCGAGGGATTTACGAACTAGGCTCTATACAACTATGCTTACACACATAATAAACAGCTAACGATTGTTACATCAATAATATTCAAATAAGTAGGATACCTATTTGCAAAAATACTTCTAAAGAAAAATGTTACCAATCACCAATAAGATAAGTAATCTGAGCAGCAAATTACGTAGGTGTTACCTGTACAAATTAGTTTTTACATCCTTTCTCATTTTGAAATATTTCGTATGATCTTTCCGATAATTTTATAGCTAAATTTATTTTCTCACAATTTCAGCTCTGATTACATTTTTGTAAGACTTCAATAAAAATTGGCTTGTCTCAAATATACCTACCATTAATAATAATTAACTTCCTTTCTGAATATTTAATAATTTTAAAGTTTGAGCTCGGACACCACGGCCTATCATGCCATTTGAGCGCCGGACGCCTCTCCAGACACGCTGAGCTGAACGATATAATCCGACGGTCTCTTGCCACCGTAAACGTTCCCGCAACCCTGGAACCCAACGGGTTATTAAGAGACGATGGTAAGAGACCGGACGGTATGACTTTTATACCTTGGAAGATGGGACGAGTGCTTGTCTGGGATGCCACGTGCGTCGACACTCTGGCACCGTCCCATCTGCCACGTACGTCGATTGTGGCTGGAGGGGCTGCTCAGACGGCAGAAAGTAAAAAAGTTCTGAAATATCAAGGTCTCGGCACCGAGTACCACTTTCTGGCTTTTGGTGTCGAGAAGTCGAGACCCTCGGGCCGTGGGGTCCGAGCGCTTGACTTTTAGTTAGGGATTTATCTAAGCGTCTGGTCGAAGCTACCGGTGACCAGAGAGCTGGCAGCTTCTTATCGCAACGTATTAGCATAGCTATACAGCGAGGGAATGCTGCCAGCATCTTTGGCACAATGCCTAGGGGGGCATATTTAGATTTTTAATTTATTATTTAAGCCTTTTTATTTTTATTTAAGTGTGTTTTGTAGGGATATTTTATAAGTATTATATATAAGTTTTTAGTTAATAATGTAATTTAGTTTTGTTATAAAGTTATAGTTTGTTATTTAATATTTAGTGTTTTTCAGTTGCTATAATTGTTAATTTGTGTCTGAATAAAAATAATAAAATTTTAAAGTTTTAATTAAGTTTCACAATCAAAATTTGGTTTCTCGTTGTTGCTAATTTAGTTGGTGTTAAAAAAATCATTTTGGATTCGGGTTTTCTTTTAAATTACATTGAAACAAAAAAATCGACGAGCTACACAGAAGAGATACTACTTTTTTATTGAGTACCTACCTACCTAACTTTAATCTATTTTATCTTTCACGCCGTCTGTAACTTTCAAGATTCTATCTGAAATAAATGACATCTTTCAAATGGAGCAATAAAGGGGAACTTTCAGAATGATGTCCGCAATTTAAATTCCGAGTCTTTTAAGTCTCCGAATATAACCATTAGCCTTTTATCTCGTTTTCAATAGCAAGGAGATTTTATGATTGCTGCAGACGACTTATTCGGTGCGAAATTGTACAACTGAATTTTGTAAAACAATTTCAACTAGAAAACTTGCTTAAGTGATTTATTTGCCAATTGTTTGAAAATGTTTGCATAGTAAAATTACAATGGAGCAAGATAAATTCCTTTAAAATTGTTCTAATGGAATAAATAGTGACATGCATTTATGATTATGATAGTTATTCATTTGTTTAGTTTCATGGAATATTATAGTTACTAACATTATTAAATAAAACATTGAAATGTTTACTCCACCCAGCTAAGCTAATTTTATATTATTAATATTATACATTGACCGTGTACCTACATATTGATGGTATCAGTTTCCTTTAAAATCCTCAATATATGTATACCCATTTAATTGTTTAAATGACGTCAATACATTTAAGAACTGTATTTAAAAAATTCTGCGAAATAAAAGCAACTTTTTTTAGCAAGTAAATATTATGTTATAGGTAAAGACATGTGTTTTAAACGACATCGACATATTTAATACTAAACCCTATTATTAACACGTCCATCATATATTGCGTGGCACCCATCTCAAAAAGCCGCATTATCTACCAAAACAAACTTGTCAGCCAGGGATTCAGCGTCACTTAAAAAACCGATAACGTCCATATTTCCCGTTCGGCGTGATGCCTGTCACGAGCCTGTAATGCCTGATTGTACAATCAGTATTCCATTACCATGACGCCGCGGATGTTAGTAATCAGCATCTGTGTGGGCTCACTATATAGCAGTGAGTTTCGTTTGCATACATTTGTCAGTACGAGTAAAATACGTAGGTCTTCTTTTTCTTTGCCTAGCCTTATCCTATTTCATTTGGGGTCGGCTCTCCTCGTCAATCTTCGCCAGGTGTATCTGTTCTGGGTCGTCGAGACATCTAATTGGGCTTTCTTAAGATCGTTGTTAATAACGGACATCTAGGTCATAAAATACGGTATAGGTAAGTCTTACATTTTTACAGATGCTTCAACTATCATCGCTGCTTATACCGTGTGCTACACTACCCACTGAAAACCGTGAACGGGGTGGTTTGGTAGGTTATACTGAACAACTTTTACTATGGAGCAAATCCTAAAATCTCCAAAAAAAGTTGGTTCTTTCATACAAAATGTCGTTATCGATCGGACACAATGTATGAAAAAGACAATTTTCTTTTTTGGATTTCGTGTATAGCTCTATAGTAAAAGTTGTTCGGTATAGCCTACTAAATCAGCCGTTCAAGCCCGTTCAAGGTTTTCAGTGGGTGTTAAGACACCCTGTATGTACATAGTAAGGGAAAGCGTTATTAGATTTGAGAGCATAATCAGCGAGTCGTGGTATAATATAAACATAATGACCGATCATTCCGTAGCGGAGTTTATTTCACATTGATATTATTACGCAATAGAACATCGCAGATTTCTTGGTTCAACGTAAATGCAGCTGAATTCTGATTCAAAAACGAATCCTGTTCGAGTTCCTCTACAATTCGAGGAAGTTAGTCCTAAGATGCTTTTATTTACACGCAGGAATTTGAAATATACTGTTTCTGTCCTTTCGGGAATTTATCACTTATAACTAGTAAATATTTTTTAGAAACTTAAAGCTTTTGGAATTCCCATAAAAAATCTTACACCCAGCCATGCCTATCTCTATCAAGCTTTACGAGAATCCATCGACCGTATCAAATATCAAGAAAACGCTTCCAGAGAAAAAGTTTTCAAATGTACTTGGAACGTACTGTGAGTCTTGTAGTCTATTGATTTCAAAAATATTATTAAAGTCCCAGAAAATGAATAGCAGTGCTAGTACATGGACTAAATAAAATAAGGGGATGTTCGGTGTAAATGATAACGCAAAAGGACGATATTTTCGAGTATATTTACTTAGAAATAACCAACTTGGCGTAGTTGCGGGCAGGAAATGAATACCGTGTTGTCACTGTCAACTGTCTCCTGTCACGTTTATGAAAATGGGCTAGACGAAAGAAATGATATACCTATCTAGATAGTAAAGACTTCTTTCTCCGCAACGACACGTGTAGTCAGATTGAGTACAGAGTACAGAAGAGAATATGTGGTCTGTGAAGTACTATATGTAGGTAGGTACAGTACGGGTATAACGTACTATGGAGTAGTACACTAATGTAGGTATATAATTATTTGTATTGGTTTACTTCTTTGCACATACAATTTAAAATACAGAATATCCTATTGGTTAAGTCTTACATAGTGTTTGTTTCCAAACAAATTAGTACAGAGAAAGATAATAATATTCAGGTTGCGACTGCTTAAATAAATAATGTTGTCAGTTGTCACCAGTAGGTATTCAAATTTCAACCTCCTTCCTCTAGTAATAAGTTCCAAAGTGCACACCTACTCGTATTAATAGACATGACTGGTACTGTAGTGATGTTTTTAGTTTTGATTCCCGCGAAAACTACATGTGAGACTGAAGGTAGTGTTTTAAATTTTGCACGAGTATCGTACGACGTTTTTCAGTACGGATGGCCTTTCGAAGTTTTGACCTTTGCGGACGACGATCGAAACAAGAAGTTTTCCGAAAAAGTTACATTCAAAAAATAAAAGTACTGTACGAGTACGCTTATGTTACATTTTCGATATTTCGCAAAGCTAATCAAAAGTTGCACTTCCTGCCTACACACACCGTGCTCGCGACGATGTCGTTATTTCGTTTGATCATTGATCAAAGTATCTCTCATAGTTTTTGAAATTAAGTTATTGTGCTAATATTGGGAACACTGGCTGAATTGACAGATTTATTGGTTTATTGTAATTACTGTTACGGAACGCTTTGGGCGCGTGTCTGACTGGCACTTGGTCGGTTTTTATAATTTTTATATCTGAAGTTCAAATATAAAAATTCTGAACTAGCTGCGAGGCCGTGAGAAAAACGCAGGTTTATGCAACGAGCGCGGTATTTGATTTTCTCTATTCGAAGTTACATTATGCTTTTTGCACCAGAGCCGGGTAATCCTGGTGTTCTGGTATTGTATTTTTAATTATCAAGCTTCATAAAATGCTTTGAATTTGTATCTGCCTCAGATAACGTTTTGATGTTTAGACAACAAAGAACAAAATGATTCATAACTTTAGGGTGTTTGGTAGCGTAGGAGACTTTTTAAATCAGTTAACAAGTCTGTGATGGCAGTTTTAGATTAAGTCCACAGGGATTTAGATCCCATTGCTCATTCCTGGATTACGCAGGGTTAAGGTTAAGTACCTATACTAACAAATGGACGTGTCAAAAATGTTTAAACTTTTTAGGACTTGACTCTGTGTCAGTTAGTTAACCCTAGATTGTGTACGAGGGCCTTAATGAGCTGATGAGAACATGATCCACGTTTACAAAAGAGTATTTCTTGAAAAGGTTCACAGAATAAAACATGTTTAACTATCGTTTGAATTTTCTTATTGTTACAAATATTGCATTTATAACGCGCTTATAAATACTAACTAGTAATTCGGTAGATTTGCGTAGGGATATAGACCAAACACGTAGATATCCGTGAAGTGGTTCCAGCCTGCGGATATAGGCTATTGGAAATGATATGGAAAAGATTAATGAGTTATGGTGATGAACGTTCGATTGATAAGAGATGGAACTATAGAAAATATGTCCGGATATCTGCCGTAACCATGGTTTGTCTTTGCTATCAAGGCAGACGGTGATTTGCCGCCGACTTGATGAGCCCTTGTAAATGCCGTCACAAGAGACAACCAGGGTTAGCACCGGTGTAGGCGGCTCCGGAGTGTAAAGAGGTATACACTGCTTTCTCCGCAGTGCCTTGTATTGTGACAACCACTGCAACAAATATATATTTCCATCCAGCTTTGACGACTCCTCTCTGGACGACCAATTCAGGCAAGGCAAAGCTGAGAGTCTTACAGGTGCCCTTAGGATTCAACTCCTACCGACGAAGACACGCCACAGGCGGGGATCCTGACCGACTCTTGGGAGCACTCGGGTCCGTGGGGTCGTTATTGCCAAACAGCTCGCCACATGCTGCCTGCGGACTTCGGATTTAATATTATTATTATTTTGAGTTGAATTATACTTTTATATCTTTTATATAGAACAATTTACAATCTATATAATAACTGCTATTCTGCGATATAATACGAGCAAGTTAATCAGTGCAAGCCTCTATCTATAATTACGTGCGTATATTTTGCTCACAGTAATCAAAGTAAATCAACCAAACATACAATTCGATTCCCCAATATCGGATGCGCGTGAAATTATCTTTTAGATCGAGACAGGTATGTTACAGTGAAAAGTAATTACATTTGTGTTAGAGGTCCAGCCACAATCAAAAATATCGATGTCAGCAAAATGCTAAATACAAATGCTACCATTATTTACTACGTAGGACGGCGGTAACAACCCTCTTGCCACCCAGAGGCTTATTAAAAGGTGAACTTGAACAAATAAATTATTTTCTTTTCATACACTATTCATTCAAGATTTACTGGTAAATTTTATCATCTGAGCCAGTACCTAGGCTACCTATAATTTGAGATTATAAGTAACTTATTCGCTGCGTTATCATACTGGATACAACCTTTGCACCAGTAGCCGTATCATGAGCTACCGCGGCGTTATTAACGCGAGCTTACTTTCTATCTGGCTCGCTCGCGCCAATACGCAAGTACGGGCGGGATGCAGCGATGGCAGCTCATGGTAGGGCTACAGGTACTAAGTGTACTAACCTGCGCGGGCGCCAGAGCCTTTCTCTTGTATTCGACTTCCCACTTCCCTAATAAAGGCAATAAGGGTGCGGCTCCACTGATGCGGAGAGGAGCGGAGATGTGCAAAATTGACCAATTACATTCTTCAAATTCTAAATTCTAAACACTGTGATGCGGTCTCATTGGCCGAGCTCCCACAGCTCCTCTCCGCTCCGCGTCAGTGGAGCCGCACCCTAAGCCAAACTAAACAATATTACTGAAAAATTCCGACTATTTTTTTCCATACATAATAATTCAGGATGCATATCATGATTACAAATTTGTTTAGTTGATTTCGCTGTATTGGAAAATACAAGCTTAAAATTTGACAACCTGGCAATATCGCAACCGGTAAATCCCAAGAGCACAACTCCACTAAAAATGTGGACTTCAATTTGCTTAACCAGCACTTCTCGGCTTCTGCTACGTTTGGTGGCCACGCTAAAGAAAAAACTCTGCAATATCTTTCTTCTCTTCCAGCTCCTGACTCATATCTTTTCTGTTTCGTGCCTTTTACTGACAGTGATATTAAGAAGAGCATAGTTGCCATTACGTCGAATGTCGTCGGTGTTGATTGTATTAGTCGTGCTATGATTCTTTCCCTCCTTGACCTGCTTGTACCTGTCATATCCGTTATCCTAAATAATTCGATTTCCTCGTGTTCCTTTCCGTCTCTATGGAAGGATGCCTGTATTGTTCCTATTCCGAAAAAGCCTAATCCATCTTCGTTTCCTGACTATCGTCCTATCTCCATCCTTCCCTTCTTGTCTAAAGTTCTTGAACGTCTTGTTAACCAACAGCTCACAGGGTTTCTCAACAAATTTGATCTCCTTAACCCCTTCCAGTCTGGTTTCCGTCCTGGTCATAGTACGGCTACTGCTTTAGAGAAGATCACCGACGACATTCGTTCGGGAATGAACGCTCAGAGGTTAACAGTATTGACGCTGCTAGATTTTAGTAATGCGCTCAATACTGTTGACTTCGACGTTCTACTCGGTATACTGCGTTCTCTTAATATGTCTCCTGCGGTAATTGGATGGTTTCGTAGTTATTTATTTGGCCGTCGGCAATGTATAAAGGTGGATGAATTCCGTTCTTCTTGGTGCAGTACGTTGGCCGGCGTACCGCAAGGCGGCGTGTTGTCACCTTTACTATTCTCTTTGTTTATTAGTTCAATAACTAAAAATTTATCTTCACATTATCACCTTTATGCCGATGACCTTCAAATTTACTGTCAGGGTGGGACTGGTGATATTCTATCTGTCATCGATACTGTGAATAGCGACTTGTTAAGCATCTTAAACTGGACTCTTGATTTTGGCCTTAAAGTTAATCCTAATAAAACACAATGCATTATAATTGGTAGCTCTAAATTACTAGCCAAAGTTGATTTTAATAATCTTGCCCCTATTTACTTTGATGGTGTATTAATTCCCTACTCACAACAAGTTAAAAACTTAGGAATTATTATGGACAGTACCTTATCTTGGGTGCCTCAGGTTAGTGAAGTGAGCAGAAAGACGTTTGCAGCTGTGGGTTCTCTTAGAAGGTTGCGTAATTTCCTACCCATTTCGACCAAGATTGCGCTTGCCCAAACTCTCCTCCTCCCTATATTGGATTATGCCGACGTATCATATCTTGATCTGACTGAGGAACAACTTGATAAGCTAGAGCGAATTCAAAATGTCAGTATCCGGTTTATTTTTGGTTTGCGTAAGTTTGACCACGTTTCTCATTTCCGTTTGCAGCTTAAGTGGTTCCCTATACGTTTCCGACGTAACTTTCACCTTTTATGCCTTCTATATCGTGTCCTATTTCTCCCTGAAACCCCTCGCTATCTTAAAGAACGTTTTAATTATCTTTGTTCGGTCAGGTCGTCACAAAATCTACTTCTTTCCGTCCCATCCTCGTCTTCAAAATTTTATAACCGTTCTTTTACATTCCTGGCTGTTCGTCTTTGGAACTCCCTGCCGCCGGATGTTAGGCGCGCTCAATCTCTGAATATATTTAAAAAACGACTTAAAGATCACTATTTAAACCCATAACTATAGTAATTAGTCTTAATTTTCGTCGTTTACTGGCATATCTATGGCTGGATTGGCTGGTTTAGGTGTATGGCTAGTTTTCCATATTTTATTTTTATATGTAGGTATATATTTTTTTATATATATGTATATATATGTATGTTTTGTATATTTATAATATATACACGGTGGAATTTAATCGGTGAACAGGAACCCATTTTTCTAATTCAGTAATCGATGGCGGTCACGTTTATGTAGTACTTAAGTGGAACCATGTTTTTTTTTTAGCATAACAATTTTTTATGTTGAAATTAAACTTTAATTAAAATTTATTGTTACCCTACTAATGGTTTAGTCTGAAAAGTTTAATACCTCTTTTCAAACTATCAGTCATGCATCGCTCTTATTTTACATAGGAATAGAGTCTATCGCAAAAATTAAAGCATGTGAGTGGTTATTGCTCATTTATGTTTTAAGTTTCTATGGCTGATAGTTTGAAAAGAGGTATTAAACTTTTCAGACTAAACCATTAGTGACAAAGGTGACAATAAATTTTAATTTCAACATAAAAAAAAATTATGCTAAAAAAAACTTGGTTCCACTTAAGTACAGTCTACTCTCGTTATTTCAAACCTGCGATAATTCGAACCTCTCTATAATTCGAAGTTATCACGAGTTCCCTAGAAGATCTCTTGCTATTTTGAAAAAATTAATACATTTTTAAACACTTGATAATTCAAACAAAAAAGTAATAGCTACACAATAAAACCACGCGTTAATTCGAACTCGTGGACGTCAAACATTCGACAATTCAAAGTTATGAGATTAAAGATGCAAGTACATGCCCTACATTTTAGAAAAGTTGCACTAGCATTTGTTGTTAATTACCTCATTTGTTTGCCACTCAGTTAAATTACTTTTCCGTTGGTTATGTGTACAGATTAAAAGTTTACGTTAGTTATGAGTCTTTAATCGAAAAAGTGGAAGTAGGTGGGAAGAAAAGTGAAAAAAAAATCCTTTTATAAATAATAGTTGATTATTACTTAACACCTTGTACTTTAATTTTTTCTCCCGAATATTTCCGACCATTTGATATTTCAAACTCTCGATAAATCGTAATATTTGGATAGGTCCTTCGAGTTTCGAATTAACGAGAGGCGACTGTACTACATAAACGTGACCGCCATCGATTACTGAATTAGAAAAATGGGTTCCTGTTCACCGATTAAATTCCACCGTGTATATATATATATATGTATATATACTTTTAAATGTGTGTGATAAGATAAATGTGCTTTTTAAAATGTTGCAATCACCTACTGTTTCACTATTTTAATTTGTTTCCGCTACCCAAAGGTTGTCTGGAAGAGATTGCTTTATAGCGATAAGACCGCCTGTTGTGTACCTCTATGTATAATCATCTGTTTTAACCATGTTTTCTTTTTTGTTAAGGTGTGCAATAAAGAGTATTCTATCTATCTATCTATCGGTTCATCCTGCTAAAACCTATGTTTAGTTACTGAAAATTAAAAAATACACGCTAATGTCGATGAATATTGTAAAATCATAAAACTGGCTAAGCGTTTGTCAATGTTAAGAAATAATGTTGTGATAGGCTAGCATAATCCTACACGTCCGTCACGTAGACAACGTAGTAGAGATTAAATATGGGTTAAACACCTCTCCTTACGATAAGGGATTGCCTCTCAGAACACGAACAACACATGTACCTATATAATTATAGATACAGTTAATAAGAATAAGAAAAGATTATACTAGGAATTACAATGGCCTTAACCTATCATAGTGTTTTCATATGTCACTCCCCCTCCTTGACACTGTGCCTATTTCAATGTAATGATATAACTAGAATTATTGAATCGCAAATTTATCTCACAGTTTGTTGATTGGTATTCTACCAAGAACTAGATATCTGTTCTCAGTAACCCTTGTAATATTATTGTTCGTGTTAGATTCTTTCAGGGAGGATTAAATGTGCAGATTTAATGTCAAGGAAATAAGGATTTCCAGTTCTTAATTAAAACGATGAAAAAACTTAATCAAACCTAAAGTTAATTAATTCAGTTCTGCCTTTGAAATGCATTCCAGTCTTCTGTCAGGAATGCTCAAAGCAAATTAACTTCTTTACTATCATAGTTGTATTTTATTTACCTGCTTCTAATATAAATGTTAAATATTATGTTTCAATAAAAATAGACATATATAAAGTTCTAATTAAATTAATTAATTAATTTCAATTTTATTTTCAAAACTACAATTTATGTACATAGATTAAATCTAACTAATCTACTTAACCTAATAACCTATATCTAATTTAGTAATTACAATTGTTTAATATATATTAAAAGACATTGCCATGTCCAATATTGTTTGTGTATTCTGGTGAAAGTCGTAGGAGTCTGCTGGATGCGGTTGGCGCAGGACCGGTCATTGTGGCAATCTTTGGGGGAGGCCTATGTTCAGCAGTGGACATCTTTCGGCTGATATGATGATGATGATGATGTCCAATAATAAAACTTTTACCCCTTGCACGTGTATTTAGTCACTACGCGCGATATGTTTCGGAGAGCCTAAGTCTCCATTAAAGCACTGACCCCCCTTCATACTGATGCTGGCCACGCAGCTCGCTGGACCTGGATGAAACCAGTTGAGGGTGGTCTTGCGCCGGTACTGATGTAATGTCCGACTGTGGGCTTGTTTCACCGAACACGATAGACAATAAGCAAGGACGCAAGGACACATTTTGTTTTCTTTACGGGCAATCAATTTCAAAAATATTAACATTATCAATAAAAGTATTTCGAAATTCATTTTTGAATGCCTACCCAAAAATATATCACACGTTAGGGTTGAAATAAAAATAAAAACACTGCTCACTTTACGTGTAAGGTTACCATTATAAAACACTTATTTCTATTTTTAATTTTACCAATGTTTCGGCGTGATTGTTTAACTATTGGTACAAAATTTCAGCTTACGCTACTGCTAACTCTGGATTATCCGCGTATGGACGAATCGACACAAGAACAAACAGATATAGAGAATCTATAAGGGTTCCTAATGGAATACGGAACCCTAAAAAGAGGTCCAGGCCTTGTTTTAGGGTTCCGGCCATAACAATTATTTTACTGTTATCGAGACACGCGATGATTTTCCGTTGACTGGTTGGTCCCCTGAAAATGCTGTCACAATCTCACTATTAGCCAGAAACAATGAAGGACTGAAGGAATGAAACTGACTAGTAATAATACTAGTCAGTTTTAAGAAATTCAAATGAGTAAGAAATTCAATAATTCTCGAATAGATTTCTTAGTTTTCAATGGAATTTTAAGCCACTGAGCTATGAAATTAGTTCACTGCCTACTTGGAACCATTTCAAGGGTCATAAAATGAAATAATGCAGCCATTTACAGCCAAAAGTGGAAGTTCCTGAATGTTTGTTAATCGTTTCTCGTTAAAATAATTTACGGTTTAGGCAAGGAACAGGCCAAAAGCGATTTATTCCGTTAACATACAGATTAAGAAGCTGTCAATAGCATATGCCACCGGGGGGCTTATTGAAACGTTAAAAACTCAATTTAGTTTGTTATTTATACTTGTATTACACGAAACTGACACGAACTGCACACTTTTTCATTTCACCTTCCAGTGGGGTACCTACTTAATACATATATACGTAGTAGATAAATATAATTAATAATAATTATGTGGCGTACAGGAAAAGAGGCCTATATGTTTAGCATTGGACGATAAACGGCGGGAACGATGATAATGATGATGTTGTAGGAAATTGAATTTTTGTTATTTTACTTTGTTTTGTCATTTTCGACATTAACAATAGACATAAAAGTCATCAGTATGGCGATACAGCGAGGAAATGCCGCCAACATCCTTGGTACAATGCCACAACGGCCAATTTTAGATTTATGTCAGGTTAAGTAGATTAGTTATATTTGATCTATGCAAATAAATTGTAATTTTGAAAATAAATGTGATAAAAAAATGGTTTAAGTATATATTTTTTATCCAGGGAAGTTTATCCGAATAATACATATTATTATTGTCTATAAGGTTTTCCTACAGTATGTTTTTAATTCACATAATACCTTTATTAGACTCCAGGGTATTCATGGTAATTACCAGTGATCGGTTTTTTGGATTCACCCGGCGGGTCTCCTATAGTAACTTGAAAAATAAACTTTAATTATTTACACGTATTTCAATGCAATTTGCCATGTTACTGTTCATAATGTAATATAATAGTATTAATTTTTTTTTATAGCCACACCCGTATTTTTTTATAGGCAAAATCCCGCGAGGGTGAATAAAAAAAACCGATTACTGGTAATCACGTAGTATTTGTTCAGCCATTGTTACGTCACGTACCTACGTAGTAGTTGTCCACAATGTTAATGTTCAACCACTATAATATACTCGTATTTACAATCCAATCTAAAAATGTCATTTTTAATGAATAAACCAGTGATTTTTTTTAAATAACATTAATATATTTGAATACGTTTTAATACTATTTATAGAGGTCAATATTATCAGGCATATTACTCGTCTAATTCTACACCCACGCCGTCCGTAACCAGTAATCCGTGGCACATCACCCGTCCGTAATCCGTACATGATCGATGGGCCAGCGATGTGAAATATGATTGTTTTGACTAGAATGATTTATTCTTTTATTTTTTCCGATTAATGAAGAACGCAACAGATAACCGTTGTTTTTTCATTTTTTGTTTATGCGAAACCCAATTAGGTTGCGTTGATTTATAAGGGCTTTTTTTGTAAAAATAGGACGGAGTGTAAAGTTATGTGTTCTGCATTTTAGGCGATTGCTGAAGTGATCAAATGCTGTTTCTAAGTGGGTTGCCACTATGAAACAGCTTAGGTAAGTAGATTTAGTTTCGACTCCAGTTAAAGAATCCTGAGGTTTTCTGGCAGAAAAGGAGAAATTATTTTCTTATGGCAAAACTCATGCGAATATGAACGTGACTACGCATTGCAGTACAAATTATACGCGTACAACTAATTATATCGACGCTGGAAAGGAGAAATTGGATAAGCGACATTTTTGAAGATATTGAGTTATACACACCGTTAGAATCGGCAAATTTTTCCGCGTCGAATGAGCTAGGTTTCGTATCCATCTGACAACTTTTGTGTCGCTTATCCCATCGGTGATTTAGAGAACTTTCGATCATTTTTTACTACTAAACGACTTGGTTTTTGACAACTTTTAAGAAAATGGAGATTAGATAAAATATAATTCAACATAATGAATCTTGGATTATTTTACCTATTTGTCATGACAGGTTAAATTTTACTTGGATATTTTTGCTGTGTAACAACTAATCATCTCTTGTGGGTTAGCTATTTCTACTTGACTGTATGATATGTTCTCATATCGTTTGGACAATTTTACCTTTATCTTAATTTAAAATTAAAGACGGTTAGACAATATTACTTAACTATGATATCTGAACTATTGGCGTTTATCCATTTTACCCCTACATTTATTTATGAACCATATGTCGCTTAGGTATCCCTTTTTACCTGAATTTACATTAGAATACTACTGTCACTTATCCTAACTTGCATGAATGAAATGTCAGTAAAAAAGTTAGCAACAATTTGCATACATAAATGTCTGCTATTTTATTCTTTGTCACGTTATGTAGAAACATTTGGCAGAGGGGTTGTCCTGTCAATTTTTGCTCTGCGTTAAATAAAATGTTTTTGGAACTTTAATAAATAAAAAAAGAAATAGGTACTAACTAAAACTATTTTTTAAGTGTTATCATAACGTAATACGATGGATAAACATACCAACAGGTACGGTTGTTAAAAGTAGATAGTTTTCAAGTGCCTCGTTTGTAGATAGGTACTAACTATTGTTGGCTCAATAACGAGTTATCCTTGTTGATTTTGCATGTTTTAACCCTTAAATGCATGACCTTGACAAAGATTTATTCTAATTTGAATTCTGACATGTTGTCAATAGAGTCGAAAATACATGATGCATGATGCAACCTACTATGCATTTAAGGGTTAAAATAAAGAGAAATTATCTCAAATAGAAAAACAAAATATATTTGTTTTTAATACTTAACAATAACTATTACTTACACACATACTTACCTACTTTTTGAAATAAAGTTATAAAAATACCTAAAACAGTGTCTTTCTTTTTTCACGTGTAAGTAAATTCGTTTACTATTCACGGAATGTTACTCTTGTAATTGAAATGACTGACTATGAAGTCTAAAATAGTTTCTCATTTTAAGTATGTGGATATTTCTTACTGATATATTTATGCTATTTTTTTCAATATATATATTTTTACCCGAATATAAAATAAGCCACATCGGCAGTTAGATAATTTTAACATGATGAATTTGGTATGTAAGTCTCGGGTGGACTTTTTTACCTTCCTTATTTCTTTTACAACGTGTTGGTTAGATAATTTTACCTGAATAAATTTTTTCGACCATTTTGCTTAAGCGACAGTAAATCCTTAAATAACACTTGAATACGTTAAATAATTAAAACATCACATGGAAAACATATTTATGTCCATAAATAATGCTTCAATTATTTGATTTGGCCTCCTAATTCATTTTAATGTTTTTTTTTCGAAAATCTCGGCGGTTTTTTGCCTCTCCTGTAAAGTACGCACTGTGTCGCTTATCCAATTTCTCCTTTCCAGCGTCGAATTAATATGGGTATTGATTTAAATTTTCAAGTTTGTTTTATTATTAATTTCCGGCGGTATTTTAATCCCATTCCTGACAATTCGGGCGGATCTGTTCGACCCGATGCAAGTATGGTTAATTGCGATGTTAACTAATTACCGTAGTGAAAGTGTTAAAATAGACACATTTTAATTAAGAAATGTAGAAATTTTTAGAATCATTCACCATCATGATGCAAACATAAAGATAAGGTTACCAAAAATGTACCTAGTATTATTTTACGGCAAGTTTTTAGTTATTTTGCTAATTTACGTGTTCGTTTTCTGTTTTTCATAGTTCTAACGACCAAGAGTAAAAATTTTCTCTTTTTAAATTATGTACAGATAACAAGTTTTCATAGAAATGAGACTTAAATCTCCAGTGATATTAAACGAAAAAAATACAAACTCTATGAAGATCTTCAACGTTTGAGCTTAATTTGAATATTTTGCAAGTGAAATGTTGAATCTTGTTATCTTAATTAAATACTTTCTTTATGAATAACTAAATGAATGTACGTACAAATTTTATACTCAGTTTGAGGAAAATGAGAATAGTAATGGCTCTTGACCTTTATTTCGACTGCTTTATAATAAATTCTAAATGATTAGTGTGAAACTAGATTTATAATTTATGAAGGTAGGTATCCAATTGAGTAAGAATACTGGTAGTAAAATGCAATTGAATTATTATTATGGACATAAACTTTTTATTATAAAATTTCATGTCGGTGTGCTTTTTTCATTATGGTTGGAGAATATATTTTGTTATTACATATCAAAATACCATAACTTGATTGATTACACTGCTATAGCTAATTTCACCAGAGTTGAAGTGAATGATTACACACATTCAAATGAAGTATTACTTAATTGCAAAAAATACCGCTTACAAGCATGTTGGTTTGTACCAATCCAAAAATGGCTTCTTACACATATAAAAACATACTAGTAACGCTGGGTGACCACACAAATAATCTCAAATACGCCTTAATCCAATCCAATCAGAGTAACTAAGAGAACTGAGAGACACTCACATAAAGTTTTTGTTTTTGTTACTGAAATTTTTAATTGGACTTTCAATGAGGAAAGCAACTCTCAACCTCGCAGCTTCAATAATGGCTCTTTGAAAAGCGAGTAAAACATTAATTTATTACTATTTATTTTTGTAAAAAAACCTTGTAGTTTTAAAACTCACGTTGTAGCTTAGTTGTTGTACAATAATGGTTTCATAAGTATGTTGCACTATTAGGTATATTCGTACGAGTAATTATGGTTTCTGTACAAAGTTAGTTATCATCCCTATTATGTCTCCGTCCGTAGTCTTTAGATACAGATCTGATTTACTCATATACTGGGTTCAGTACCCATTCAGACATGATAAAAAACCGGCCAAGAGCATGTCGGGCCATGCTCAGTGTAGGGTTCCGTAGTTATAATAATAGTTTTTCAGAGCAGTAAAAGTATTTTAAATGAATAGTATGTGTAACAAAAAATGACAAACGAAATTCCTAGTACTGAAGTTTCGATGAATCGTTGTCGATGGAATGAAATTCGATTAAACGTTTGTCGGTGAAACGAATGGACAGCAAAAATTATATTAAGATATTTTTATTTGATTGAAAATAAAACTTTGCTAAATTATTTCGAGAATTGGGATTTAAATTCACTGTTTTTAATTCAAATTCAATTATTTATTTGTATTTTTTACAGGTAAGCATCATGGATTTTATATTCTCCTAAAAAAGGTGAGATGAGGTTTATCAGCCTCCGTAGCCTTGTTGGTGGTGAACCTCCATACGAAGCTGGAGGTTCCAGGTTCGAATCCCGGTGAAGCTATTATTTGGCTCAAAATTCTTTTCGTTGTCTTGTTTCATACCACTTTTAGTTGCTGTTTTGCATCAGTATATAAAAAAAATCAGTGCACCTGTATTTATTTTTCACGCTAGATTTTAATCCATACATCAGAAATTGAAAACAAAACATCATCTCATACAAAAATCACCACTGCGTCACGTTTTTTAAGGACACAAAATAAGACAACGAAAAGAATTTTGACCCATTTATGTATTTATTTATCACAATTATTTGTTCCTTGGTCGTGGCTGTGTATGCATTTAAGTATCTTTATGTATCATCTATCTATATATTATATATACCGTCGCCTGGTAGGTACCCACAACACAGGCCTCAATTGAGCTTACCATGGGATTAGGTCGATTTGTGTCTTTCGACCAGTGCGTGTTGCCGGTGATGACATAGGGGGCCGAGACGTGGTATTTAACTGTGGGCCTTTTAAAGAAGCTCAGAGTCACTCGGCGAACTATGGAGAGAGCTATGCTCGGAATCACTCTGCTAGACTGGATCGGGAATGAGGAGATCCATAAGCGAAGGACGGTTACCGACATAGCATATCTGGTAAGCAAGCAAAAGTGGCTATGGGCAGGGCTCATTTCTCGAATTCGCATTTCGCCGTTGGGGCAAGAATGTACTGGAGACGACGTACTGGCAAACGCAGCGTGGGACGTCCACCCGCAAGGTGGTCAGACGACCTGGTTAGAGTTGCGGGGACTCGGTGGATGCAGGTCGCATCCATCCGGCCAAAGTGGAAGTCTATTGAGGAGGCCTATGTCCAGCAGTGGACGTCCTATTTTTTTTTTATGCTATAGGTGGCAAACGAACAGACGAATCGCCTGATGGAAAGAGATTAACGTCGCCCATGGACACCCGCAACACCAGAGGCGTCGCAAATGCGTTGCCGGCCTTTAAGGTGGGAGTACGCTAGCGTCCTATGGCTGAAATGATGAATGACAAATGATTTTGACGTTTTTATTCGTGAATGAAACGTCGAGACGTATAAAAAAGAAAGTAATCATTAAATTAACGGAAAAGAGATTTGTTTTATAGTAATTTTAATTATTTCGATTCGTATGGGCTAATTTTATTGCACTGATAAGGTCTTTACTGAAATACATTTACAAATAACTGCGGTTTTGCTAATGACGTTTTAACAAAGATGAGTTCTTCATTATAATTTATAAGCCTATTAACGTTACAGATCTCGTTTACGCATATACAAACATGACAAAACCACTCGAATAATGATATGAAAATTCACTTATGCCAAAATATGCCTTGTCATCGTCGGTTCTCCCATCACACACTCGTACATAACCTAAAAAACACGTTTTATCGTCGTGTTTATTTTATTACCCAATCAAATAAATGCTACGGCTTCCATGTGTATACAAATAGGGGCCCATTTTAATCAAAGAGCTTTTGTCGAGTATAAACAAATGAACGGTGTTAGTGTTCGTATTTATGTGTAAATATTTACGAAATACTGTGCAATAATACTGGCCAATTTGATCTAAAAACTTGTAATGAACATTGAATTTATTTAATATTGTACTATATAGCTCTGATCTAACTTTGGCTGCGAAAAATATTAAAAGTTCGAGCAAAATACGGATGAAATACTGGCAACCCCAAATGAAAAATTGTACTCCTTTAATAGCTACCAAGTCCATTCATCCTTAGTTGTCTTATCTAGTAAACAACTTTCTAACCTAAAAGTACAGTTTGCCTATACCAAAATACCTGAGTCCGTATTTGTGCAGTCCGTCCGTAGTGATTAGTAAATTGCTTAATTTTTAATCAAGGAAACAGCAGTTTACAGCAGGAAACAAGTACTTTTAGGTTAGAAAGTTGTTTACTTGATAATAAACTAAGGATAAATTGACTTTAGGTACAATATAGTGGAACATTTAGATACCTATTTACCTCAAATATTATGTAGTGCCGAACAATTAAGATGGTTCCCTGTGGTTAATCGTGGTTGCACAAAACTATCGGTCACTATTCAATAATTCACTAATAAAGGAACTTTAAGAGCATCGGCTAGGTAATTTTAATTTGTATGTCAGGTCTTGTGCGACTGAATATACTAGTACGTAGCCGAGATAGGCCTCCAACTCCATTTCGCAAATTGATCAACCTTTTTAAATATATAAGGTCCTAATTTATTAGATGCAGATATTTTTACAGCTGATAGTACTCGGTCTCTGGAGTATATTAAACCGTGAAACATTATAGCTTTTACGATGTTTTTTTGGAGAAAACGGAGAAACAAATTTGCTACGTAAACACACCCTGTTTATGTGATTATTAAATGAAAACTCATTGAACAGATCCTAGTACTTCTTTTACGTACCACTTGACTGGAACTGGCCACTTCACGTCGATAAATTAAATACTTGATTGACAATGTCATGTTATTTTCCGATGGATTGAGTCGTTTGATGACATGACAGACAGTGTTATTGTGACATGTGATACTAATGCACAGGATGATTTTTTTTAGACGAAATTATTATTAATTGTTTTGTTAGGAACATGAAATCAAAAAAGTTACATGAAAAGATTTCTTAATTTATATTTAAAGTTAATTATTTTAATGTAGAGTATCATGTGTTAAAATATCTGCAACTAATAAATTAGGACCTTATATATTGCCAAATTGTTTTCCCTAACTAATCTAGTAATTGGAGTTCGAGTCCAACGAAACTACGACAGATGCGTTATTGTCAAATCCGTCAAAGTCTCTTATGTCATTGTCAAATAAAGTTTTCAGATTTCCTCAACCTTTTTGTTATTTAATTTATTTATTTAAAATAATTCCTATTAAAAACATTATACATATACCTGTCTAATGTTTGTACGCCTTTTTGTTTAATATGGCTGTCACAACTAGAATCTTCTTAAAAACACGTAAATACCTAAAAACTATTATTTTCTCTTAACTAACATTGATATGACAAAATTCTCTTGTAAATAACTTAAAATGATAATAGCCTATTTTAAAAATAAGTTGAATTACCAGTGAACACATACGACAGCGTGCCCGTAATAAGGCAGGGGTGCCTTATTACGGGTTAAAATTATGGGAAAGAAATTTGGAAATGTAAAATGAAAGCATTTTTTGTATTTTATTTTTTATGTGTCTTCTTCATCACTTATCCTCCTGAGTCTTGGGTAAAAATCGAGTACACTCCCATAAAAGCCGAGAGTAATTTATAACACCATCAGTGTTGAGTCCGGAACTTACTGTCACTTATTTTAAGGTTTAAAATGAGTTTGTCACATTTTTGTTGGAACAAAGTTGGTTATATATTCTAAGAGGTATATTTTAAGCATTTCTTTTACAAATTATTTGGGCCTCGTAAAGGCCTCTCGGCTTTTATGGGTACTCGATTTTTACCCAGGACTCAGGAGGATAAGTGATGAAGAAGTCAAATAAAAAATAAAATACAAAAAATGCTTTCATTTTACATTTCCAAATTTCTTTCCCATAATTATAACCAGTAATAAGGCATCCCTGCCTTATTACGGGTTAAAACTGCTTAGTAATAGTATAGTATAGTACTTATACTGGTCAGTAATTTAACCATACCTACCTTTTAATTTATGTGTAGTTAAATTGCTGTACCAAATGTTATTAACACCTGAGGTGATACCAGCGCAATACCAACTTTGTTACTAATAATTGCGGATAATTAAGTTTTTATTAAAATATCTTATATTTACGTGAAAATAAGTAAATAATATTGTTTCTATAAATTAAAGAATTAAAATTACCAATAAATAACATATCTCAACGTATGTTTTTAGAAAATAAGGATTTACTATTGTAAGAACATTTCATTGTTGTGGCAACATTTTCATAGATTCTTTGGCCTCGAACTCCAGTTACTAGTATATAAGAGTACGAGTAGCTAGCTTGGAAGGCTTTGGGAATAAGTCATAACAACTTGAATCGTAACTTCTTATTAACGCCATAAAGCAAGTTGGAGCACTTGCTTTAAATTTTATTACACCCTGTGGCACTTTCTCTTGAACTTGAAGGCCATAAGGAGCTTTAGCCTTGTCTATTTAAGCATGATTCAACTTGTCAGAAAACAAAATGGACAATTTTATAAGAAACATACTGCACATTTAAAATGTTTGACTAGTGAACTCAAAAATTGATTGAGCTCGTTGTGATCAAGTCTATTATTGAATAACATTGACCTGCAAAATCGTTTTTGGTGAATAATTAATTTTTAACATCAGTGTGTGCATCCGCGGCACACTACGCCGTCTCAAATGAAGACGGTGAAATTTTATTCATCTACTTTTTTCCAAATCAGAATAAAACGGATCACCACTATTTTGTTTAGATATCCCGTATACCAAAGCTAAAACATCCCTTCTCACGATGAACGTGTTGAAGAAACGTGAGATGTTTACGTAAGCTCACTGCCTTCCGTCTCATACTAGGACCTGGTACAACCCAGACGACCACTACAACCAGACTTTAGCGAGTAACCGTCGGGGTAAACGTCGATCGTGGAGTTCGTGGTAAGGGCCCACAATTAAATCACGATGGTCGCAAATTTGATGAATGTCTACAATGGGTTTTGTTCTCGCACGGGGCACGTGTACCGAATATACTTGCATTGTATCCTTTTATTCCATTTTTGCTCTTATACACGAGTTTAGAATTATAAGTAGATAGCTGTCGTTGAACTCTCGTTACATTTTCTACTTAGTAGGTGTTTAAGGAAAACTGTTAACAAAGTATATTTACCTAATAAGCTTGCTACCTCAGTTGAATAAACCCAAATCATTACTTAACTAGTTCAGGAGGCCACGATCTACTAACGCGATTCAGTTTAGAACCAAATCTGAATCGTGATATGTCAGTTCCATAGAATAACTGTCAAAAACTGACAGGCCGAACCTAAACTGAATCGTAAATTCTGTACAATTCCTACTTACGAGTATGCGTTGCAGCTAAGACATGCAGCGCATTCCAAACGTGCGCCGCTGGGTTATCTCCACTATAACAAAAATACGAACTAACTAAACTATTGAATTGTCTTCTAGTTGTCATCATGGTCAATATATAATATTTTATGACTGCAAAGCCCGATTACTAACAGATAAAATATTATTCTCGGGAATTAGCAAGCGACAGGATGGTTGAATATCCATTCGACAAATCTAAAGACTAGCTCAGGTATTGCTGAAAAAACATGGAGGCGGGCTAACATCTGCTTCTAGCTGTGGAGGGCCCGACCATCGACTCAGGTAGCGATTAGCTTCCATTTTTCCAAAACTTCTAAAACTGATCCCAAGGCCAACATTTCTCAGGATAATTGAAGCAAAAGTAAACAGTAATTTATTTGACGATTTTTCTCTCTTTCCTGGGTATATAATAAAAATATTTGAGACAACAATCACCAGATATCATTTTGCTATTCTTGTTACATTAATCGACGTTATTCTACTGATTACTGACATGCACGAGACGATTATCAACATCAAATGTGTAGCGTTTGTGGCTGTAATAACGGCCAGATTGCCAATTAGGTGGCTGCAAATGACCAAACATTGCTAAGAACAGAGATCCGTAAATAATTAGGACTTGATACCTGTGTAAAATATATATTATCATGGAAAAAAACTAAGGGGTATGTACACTTCTAGGGACACCCAATCGGACAGAGATAAAAACACCTTAATTGCAGTCAGTTACTAAATTTCAATAAAAACTAGGTTTTGGTGTTAATTTTCAAAACTTTAAGGTCTGTAAGCGACAGATATCTGACTGCAATATTTTTTTTATATTGGCACAACAAAGTGGCTCCAGTCCACCCGATCGTAAGTGAAAAATAGAGACCAAATCGCGGCGGCAACGAACAGGAGACCGGCAGTAACCTGTCAGTCTCCACCGCCTTGCTGGCCCGCTAGATGCTTCTTCAAGCTTCGTTTAAAGGGCCCCAACTTATAGGTATGCGGAAACACATGTGCCGGTAAAGGTTTTTTAATTTCATGCTAATTGGGTATCTCTAAAAGTGAAAATGCCCTAAGACGTTTTCGGTAGCTCGACTGTCTATTTGCCTCGCTTCTGAATATGATATGGAGTCTTTGCAATGTGCAAGAGCAAAAGCAGGAAATAGATAATTTATTATACTTTGCGGTAGGTAGACCCCTTGTATGAAACTAACATTTAAGCAGATTTAACATGGATAAAGTTGTATCTTTTTTTGAATTGATATGATTTGAATATAAGCGGTCTTAGTAATTTATTTGTCTCGTTACGAATAAGGGCCATATGTAACTCTATAGTGTTGTGGCGATGTGATTGCGACCTGTCTACGCCACAATGACAACATTGTGTAAGATGTTGCGGTGCATGTTAGGTCTCAACTAGTCAAGACATGTAGTAGGTACTGAAATTTGTTGTAGAATAATACAAGAATACACAAGAATGTTTGCCTACTAACTAGGATGATACTGGACAAGACGTGTACAGTCAAGGGCATAAATATCTATAGGTACACTTTTTTATCTTATGCCGTGAAAACAAGGTGCAAAAGTGTATACATATTTTTGCCCTTGACTGTACTAACTAGTCGGTACTAATTTGTTGTTGTAGAATAATACATATTTTTAAGAAACCGATCTCAGTTAGTTTCTCAGCTAGTTGGTAGTGACCCTACAAAGCTGGAGGTTCCGGGTTCGAATCCTGGCGAGGGCATTATTTGTGTATTTATTTGTCACAAATATTTGTTCTTTGGTGATGGTCATGGCCGTCTATTGTATTTAAGAATGTATATGTATCTATCTATTATATATATATATCGTCGCCTGATACCCCACAGCACAAGCCTTAATTTAGCTTACCGTGGGCCTAGGTCGATTTGTGTAAGATGTCCCAAGATATTTATTTATATTTATTTTCAAAACTGTAGAATTTATATACATAGATTAAATCTAACTTAATCTACTTAACCTAACCTATGTCTAAGATTGGCCCTTGTGGCATTGTACGGAGGATGCTGGCGGCATTTCCTCGCTGTATCACAATACTGATCCGTTGTGCGAGGAAGTCACCAGATCGAAGAGTTTATACAAATTAGATAAATATAAAGCATGTATGAAATATCATAGATACCATATTTCAGTCGCCATTTTTAATGCAAGGCAATACCTCTGCGTTAAGCCAAATAATGAAGCCGTGGATATTAACGTAATTGTTTTGTATAAAAAAAAATCTGTGTATCCTTAGTGATTAATTTAATAGCAGATTACGCAATAATGATTGAGTGTCTAATCTAAATTACCGACCGAACAACGGTGGGTGCCGTAAGTGTTACTGACCATTCGTTGAATATGATAATGGACAATTTTTCCAGGGCCAAACATCAACCTCATCATAGCGATACACTGCTACGATCGTCAATCTGCTTGCGCAGCGTTGCGATTTAGCGATGATGGCTATTTACCTGCTAATGCATCCATACGCATAGTTAATAGTAGAAGTAGGCTTTTCCGTTTTTTATGGTATAGGAGGCAAGCGAGCAGACGTATCCCATGATGGTAAACGATCACCGTCGCCCATTTACACTCGCAACACCCGTGGTATTACAAGTGCTTTGCCGACCTTTAAGATGGGAATAAGTACGCTCTTTTTTTGAAGATTTGAAGATCCTAGCGTGAAGATCATATGAACTATGCGTAAGTTAAATTGAGTCACGTCTGACTAACGTCCGGATGCATCTGAAGTATGTATGTAAATTGCGAGTTAAATGTTTCATAATTTCGTTTTAATTCTAACACTCAATTAATCTTATTTGACCTCGCTTTAAGTAGGTACGGTCGGCTCTAATAATACAGTATGTATCACCGCGTAGAGCAAAGAAAGAAACCCATTAATATTTAGATCATACTAAACAACTTTTACTATGGGACCAAACTCGAATTCGCGAAAAAAAAAATTACTCTCCCATACAACGTGTTCATGATCACGCAATCAAAATGTATGAAAATGTCCAAATTTTTTTCGTGAATTCGGGTTTGGCCCCATAGTAAAAGTTGTTTAGTATGATCTAAAAATTAATGGGTTTCTTTCTTTGCTCCACGAGGTGATACATACTGTATGTATACGATTTTGATCCTTATGCCTTTGACATACGTTCCGAAATGTATACATATTATTAGTCATGACAAGCGTGCCGCGCCTGTTGCCTATTATTCGTTTATTCCTAATAATATACCTACTGCCATTAGTTTAATTAGGTAAATATACCAACGCAGGCAACGCATTAAGGTACACTTTGTTATTTTGGAATCAGAAAGAAAATAAGGTTATCTTATTAGAAAACACAATAGATAATTGGCTCCTTTGAAAAAAAAACATAGTTTAACTGTTATACTTTAATGTAAATATAACGTATAATAAAATAAATAAATAATAGCGACATCTTACACAAATCGACCTAGTCCCATGGTAAGCTCAATTAAGGCTTGTGATGTGGATACCGACGATATAACTATATAATAGATAGATACATACAGATACTTAAATACATAGACAGCCATGACCAAAGAACAAATGTTTGTGATAAATAAATATACAAATAATGCCCTCGCCGGGATTCGAACCCAGAACCTCCAGCTTTGTATACAGGGTCACTACCGACTAGGCTACGAGTTATGAAGAATATTACGGCACCCATTAGATTGTCCCAATTGCCAAACCTACTGCGCATTTGGAACAAGTTAATGTGTTTAAATATTATCGAACCGGGTTACTCACGTATTTAAGTCGATGATTGCTCGACATGTTTCCACCCATTAAGAGGGTCCTCGTCCAGAGCACCGACAAAGCCCGACGCGTACTGCGGGCATGTTGAGCAATCATCGACTTAAATACGTGAGTTACCCAGTTCAATAATATTTTAATATGTTTGAGTTCAAGCGTTAGTTATAATTCTAAAAGTTAATGGGTGCCAATATACACAAATTAAAACAGTAAAATCGCAATTTAGCTTCACCCTTAGTTTGAACTAAATTGGTTTACAGATGTCATTATATTATAAATTTTATACATTCAATAATAGGTATCTAATTGTGTACAAGCTCCGTTACTTTATTGGATTTATACGAGTACCGTATTTGACTTTTACATAGCGCGTTTATTTTCCTCCACTATTCAAAGTCAATTTTAATACCCAACTCAAAAGCTGGCGGTGACAGCTTTAACAAATTTAACATATTTATAAAATCACTAACTATTGAAATTCTTGACAGATCATCTTTAAAGTATTTACTTTAAATGAATATTTACCTACTTCGCTTGATTTTGATATTTATACAAAAAAGATTGTAGGACGTCGATCAACATTTTAATTTTAATGAGTTTAAATATGAATATAACGCATTTTTTCATTTGTAAAAAATATGACTTTACCTATTGTATTCAATTATGTAGTATTTTTTAGAATTATAGCTAACGTGAGACTCAAACATATTTAAATATTTATCAAACGGGTTACATAGGTACAAAGGTATGTAAAAATAGTACATAATATATTGCGAAAACACAAATCAAATTATTTATTAACTAAATATTTTGATTTGTACTTTTAATTTTTCTCCAGTAGTCACACTACTTAATACTAAAACATTAGATGTCATATACCAAAGAAAAACGACCAAGATCACCTATGTCCGAGGTGGGGATCGAACCCACGTACTCAGCTTTCGCGGCTGATGCCTGTACCCCTCGGCCACGCAACCACCGGTCAAATTTCTCGGGTATATGCAATCCCTTACAAGGCTAGGCGCCTTTGACCATTCTCTAAGGGCAAGCACTAACTACATGCCTGCACCTCCTATTAGAATACTTTATAGTTTCCTAGAATAGATATACCCGAGAAATTTGACCGGTGGTTGCTAAGACCGAGTGGCCGAGGGGTACAGGCATCAGCCGCGAAAGCTGAGTACGTGGGTTCGATCCCCACCTCGGACATAGGTGATCTTGGTCGTTTTTCTTTGGTATATGACATCTAATGTTTATAATTTATTTAAAAATAATTATGTAGTATGTAATTATACATATAAACCACAATGATATTATTGGGAGAACTTACAGTGGCTACTTAGCTATACTAAGGAATGAGATAGGGATATTCACCTCCCATTCCTTAGTAGCCCTGCCCCTACGACTTACGTAAAAACTCACGGATGTAAGTCCAGTCTTATAATAAAAATTTCAAAGTTTCAAATACTTTAATACAGGGTTAAAGTATTTAAGCCTAAGGTTAAGGATAATTTAATACATTTCCACTCAAATAGATAACATAGAATATTGGAATCCTTGGTTTTTAAAATAATATATTTAGGCCTATGGTTGAGATTTAATCGTTTATAGTAGCATAGAGTAAACCCAACTATAGGCTTATGACGGAATCGTGTTTATCGTTCTGTAATGGCAACCTAATTACATCTACTAAATATGTACATACGTATGAAAGTTAAATAAAGATATACTTGTCTTATCTTACAAAAAATTAACTGAAGTGTTGGAATCAATATATTTCCACTAATGGCACGCAATAAATTTTAAGAACGGACTTTTAAAATTAGAGATAATGAAAGTGCACAAGTAATAAATAACCTAAAACAACACTCTTGTACAAAATGCTTTGGACATATTTATGGCCAATACTTATTACTAAGTGTGTGAAAATACAAACAAAGACATTTCGAGGAATGCACCAAGAGGAAGAACTATAAAATACACCAATAATTGTTCAACGACCTTGGCATAGGGTCTATTATGCAATGTAGATCCTACTCTGTTGTTTTTACTGTTACAGCCCCGCAAAACATCTGTAAGCAACTCCGGAGTTGAGGGCGGCACCAACTGACGAGAGAGATGACGATAACTTATGGTCTAAGTGAGAGCAAGACGAAACATCCCGCGTTTTGGGGATAGGAAAATCCTAGAGGAGTGACAAGTGAAGATAATCCTTGTAGTGTTGTGTTAGAGTCTAAGATTATATTTTGTAAAAAGTGCCATAGTAATTAAGTTTACCTAATTTTGTTAAAAATTAAGAGAGGGCACTTCGATTGCAGCCGGGAAGAATGCGGGTCGTGCAGTTTTGTAACAGTTTCGATATTTTTGGAATATTATTAGATTAATTATCTAAATCGTACATTAGAATCAGTGGTTGCCGATCCAGTATTCACAGCTAAGTGTTTTATTACCAATTGTGTCGTGTGCATTCTAAATTATATATGTAAATCACATTTTATTAATTAAATTGGTTCAAATAATATAGGTACTATAACGTACTTTATAAATAATTGGTTACATTAATATTGGCCACCTTTATGATAATAACTGAGTACACACGACATACCTTTTATGATTGTTTTGATTGTCCTTGTGTGATTTTTGTGTATAGAATTATAATATTGTGTTGGGTTCGATTCCCGACATTTAAATACCTAAGACTTGAATAAGTGATTATGACATTGTTGTACTTTTATGTCATGATCGGAGATTGTGCGTCACAGTGTAGATCAGTAATGTTTTACTGATCCATTTATGTGTTGTTCTATAACCACTGTGTATAATTTAACATTGTGATTATCAGATTATGACTGATACTTAATCATGATAATATTTAAACGAGTTCGATCCTCGTTCAATTGATATTAGCCAAAGAACCATATATTGGATTGTTTTACAAACAGGGGGTTCGAATCCCTATTTACTGATATTTCTGACAACAGGCTAAGATATTGTGGACACTTAATGTTGGTGTCAATTTAATATATAACAGACTCATTTCTGTGTGTTTGGAGTTCTTAAATATAATTGAATATTCTGAGTGTTATATTATACATTATTGTCTTGGAATTTTCATTCAAGAGGTTGTAATTGTAATTAATGTTACGGTGTAATGTAATAATTATTATTATTTACTTAGCATAAATAATACTTGCTTTTGCCGGGTTTTTCTGGGTTTCCCTGGTTTTAGCAAAATATATTGAATTATGTTCCCAGAAAAGGAAGGTGTTTAGGTACTTTTGCTTTGTGTAAATTTAAAGAAGTAGTTTTATTTGGTATGACAGTAATTGTTAATTTTCGTAATAGTCTAGTAATCTTTAATAAGGTTAAAGATTTTGTTATGTATTTAAAACTTAATAGATCGAATAGGAACACACCTTTCCTTACTAATTTGCGATAATATATTCAAATTTTATAAATCGCCATGTGACTTATCAATCAATACCTCTACTTACCTCAGACCTTACTTATTACTAAGCAATTATTTTCACAACTATTTGATTCCCTTAAGAAAGAAAGTCGAGCCCGAATTAAATACACGTCAGATACCATTACACGTGGTGCCGTGACCAGGATCTAGACCTTGTGTTAACAATACATTTTGATGTGAGTGATATAACACAACTAGAAAAGAATCTGTGATTACTTTAAAACTAAAAATAAAACACAACGTAGGAAACCTAAAATGAAATTGACGATCACAACATTACTGTTAATTCTACTCGAATTATGACGAAGGGAAATTCTGATTTATTCTTGCGGGTGAATTTTATAAACTTATGCATATTCCGAAAGTCTGAGAGGGGTGTGTATTCGACCACAGTTTCTTTTGATATTTAAACAAAGGAAAGTTTTAAGTATATCTATTTATATGGTAGATATTATACAAAAACCTAAGTCTATTATTAAAGTCTGAGAGGGGTATATATAATTGAACTTTAATTAAATTTTAATTGTTGGTTGCATATATTTTAAATTTAGAACTTACTGAATGAGGATTCCAAGACATTGTTTTAATTGTTATGTGATTTATGTATTATATTGCGTATCTGTGTACATGTAAGTAGGTACTAGGTGACCACTTGACCAGCTAAATTCTCAATTATTACCTTATTAGGTTATCTTAACTTTTATTATTCATACTAAGGTAACTGTGAACATTTCTTTAACTTAAATTTGTTTCTTTAATTTTAATCGGTGTCTTTAACTTAATCAGTGTCTGATATCAGGAACGGATACAATGGTGTAGACGCTGTAGACGTATTATTGAAAACGTTAAATTTATTTGAAAATGGGATCAAACTTTGTTCTGCCATTTATTGATTCAATAAACTCTTTACAAAAAGAAAAAAAAATACAAAGCAAAATACGTCGTATGTACGTTAATAGTCTATTTTTCGCGAAAAGGGAGACAACTATCTATGTTTTTCTAAATTAATTACGTAATTGAATTATTTAAATATAAATGCCGCATGCCGACGCAAATGATATTTCATACGAATATTTAGTGGCATCGATGCGTAAAGTAATGGATTCAAGCAGTAAACAATGGCGCAAAATTAGACCATTATAAAATTGAGTTAAAGCGGCGACCTTAACTAAGTCCTTGTATATTCACTTTTCTATGTTTGTATCCACATACTCATTTTTTATTCACTTTTAAATAGACCTTTTTATCCAAAAAGCACGTTGTTGAATATGTGACAATATTTTGCGAGTCAATTACAAGTCGCTAATGGAAAGCATAAATTATGCAAACAATTAACTTTATTTTTGCATACATATTT
The DNA here is from genome assembly GCA_025490895.1 of Thaumatotibia leucotreta. Lineage (NCBI taxonomy): Eukaryota > Metazoa > Arthropoda > Insecta > Lepidoptera > Tortricidae > Thaumatotibia > Thaumatotibia leucotreta. The sequence goes on along the minus strand of JALPQI010030274.1, from coordinate 72,589 downwards.
TATACTTAATGCGCATTAAATTTATCTGGCAATTTTTTTCTTGAAAATACTCTAATTTAACATTAATTTATTCGAAAATCATGTAAGAAAATGAAAAAAAAAATCTCACGTCACATAACTTTGCGCTAATATATACTAAACAATCTCGATATAAACCCTAGATCAATGTTCACAACATTATTGAAAAAAAAAAAAACAGAAAACTAATCCAATTATTCCATTAGAATTGAGATTATCTTCCAATTCTTCCAAAATGCGCTAAAAAGGTTAAAAGGATTCTTATTAGCCACTCCAATACCTATAGCATCATGAAGATGAATAAATCCATAATAAAATAAAACCTCACTAGACTCTTAACTTGTTGTGATAAGGAACTCCTAAGACTTAAAAAGATGTTTCTTTTACCTTTGATTTTGTTGTAAACCATTGTCAATTTAACTGACTAAAATGCAAGTCAGTAGGTACAACGTTACGAGCCGCAATAGAAGCAGTAAAACAGTTATCGAGAACAATTACGGCTGTTATGTGGAGAGAGTAAAACACGGTTTGAAGTTTCGTAATCGACTGACTTTAATTGTGAATTTGTCCTCCTTATAAGGGATAAAAATCTAATTAAGATGGGAACAACAAATACATTAGCTTATGATAAATATAAACAAGTCATTAGGACATCTCGTTGATGTTTACATGGTTAACGATGAGAAAAACAAACAAGAGCTAAATTAACTAATTACAAATAGGTCATTAGTATATTACAATATTTATTACGATATCTATGTGAACTGTAAACAATCAATTCAACTAAATAGTTAGAGGTGCAAAGTACAGAACTAAGTAAAGATAAACATGTAGCTGAGTAGGTACAAACATATGTATGAATTATAATATAACACCTCCCCCCTTAGAATAAAGATTGGGCGTTAGCGCCTGATCTTTTAGAAATCATAGAACTGGTGGAAACCGGTGGCATGGTTTGAGTGTGAGGTTCGATGTCATCGTCTTCATCTTCTGTGACGTTGCTGGTTGAGATTGTAGACATTGGGATCGCGACGTGGGTTCTCTGTCTTCGAGATGAGTTTCCGAAGCAGTTGTTAAATATTTGGATGCAACCTTTGGGATCTTGGTTTGATGTTCGTCGGTGTAGCAGAATTCCGTTGGGGCAGCGTTTACATATCTTATACATAAGGTAGCCAACCATTAGCATACCCAGTGTTAGATAAATCCAAGAGAATGTTGATCCATTTCTCTGAATAAAACTTTTGGCTTTAATCTTTTCAATCTCGTCCCTATATTTATCGACGTGATGTTTGATTTGTTGCAATGAATCTAGCGGCATTTCATTTATTTTTATAGGAATAAGATTCGGCGAGTCAATTGTTTCAATGTCGTCAAAGCAATCATCGTTTCGGATATCCGGTATTATAATCGGGAAGCTGATGTTTTCACTTGATGTATGAAATGCTGTGAGTGTGCTATAACCGGTGTAGAATTTGCAGTTTTGAGGGAGCGAGAGGATGCCTGATCCCTGGAGTTTGTGATGGGCTACGGTGTCTTTACATTGAAGCACACAGCTTGTTTCTTCAGTAAGGATGTAGAGCCATTTGTTGTTAGCTATGTTTTGAAAGGTGTTGATTTTTGCTTCAAACACGGAGGTAGTGCAGATTTCTGGAAGATTCTTCGATAGGCTATGCAGTATTTGAAGTTCACAGATGGGGCGTTTTGAAGAGTCGTAGGAGACGATGTTGTTGCAGACCATTTTCTTCGTTGCGTAGGTTTTGCAGGAACTCAGGTCGCTTGTAGAGATGTATGACTGTCCGCTAGGGTTCGTGGCCAGGTACATATGCTCAGGTAGGATAGTGGTGTGGAAAGAGGAGTTCAGGTGTTGAATGGGTATAGAGTATATATGATATAATTCGAAAGGTTCATTTTGTATTAATGGAAATTCTAGGATATATACGAGTCTGTTGGAATAGACATAAGCTGATAAGGAAACAGAGTCGAGAATCGAATGAATATTTCCTAATGTGACAGGTGCTACTAATTGTTTATTAGTGCGAATGTGGTTTGAAAGGAGAAGCTCTTCATATAATTTTTTAAGGTTTATGACAGAAGGGTGAATTATATTAGATTTGGCAAAAAGAATACTTGCAAGACAGTCGTTTATTTCGTTTTCTAAACTTATTACCGATTCTAATATTTGGAGCGAAATCGTGGACACATCTTCACTAGCCTTCAGATTGAATATTAGCTTATTAGTGGAGTTTAGGTAATCATTTAATCTGTTAATGTTTTCATTTATAATTTGCTCATCATATGTTATTTTAAAAATAGTTTCATTGAAATTTTTGATAGTGGAGGAAGTTATTTGAATTTGTTCAAGCATAAGGTTTGATAGATCTATTTCGCGTTTTTCTAATTGATCGATGCACTCATCATACCGCTTAGCATCTCTTGCATCGGGTGTACCGATGAGCCATTTAAGGATGGGACTAAGACCGTCAAGGAGTTCGCGTTTGCTTCTTGAGTTTTTCCCTAAATACATGTTAAGTTCAGCAAGGCGATCTTCGATTTTGTCCAGATTGAGTTTAAGGAACGATTTGGTTGAAGCTATGTGAGAAAAGTTGGCGTATTTTGTTGAAACAAATTGAAACTTGGCTGATAAACGAGTAAGGGATTCCTTTGTGATAAATAGAGGTTTAAGATCTTTATATATTATTAATTTCCATGATTCATCACTAGTGAATATTGTTCCTTCCTTTTTGAAGAACAATCCTGAGTAGGAGGGTAAAGGTTCGGTTAGTTGGTGACTGGTGGCTCCATTCGCTAAGGCGAAGGTCTTGAAAGTGACATATTGGTCTCATTAGATCTAGAACGCATTTTAATGATTTTCTTGATTTTCTTATATAATTTGTAAAGAGCTATGTATAGAATTAACTTTATCAAAGAGCATATAACGAAGCTAATGTAGGGATTATTTATGATATAAGAGATATTCGAGGTATTTTGGGGAACAGGTTGTGCAAGTGCTGGGCAGATGACCCTGAAATGACAACATAAGTGCCATTAATGTTACTAGAATATTGGGGTACTTAAGCCTATGTTTTAAAATATAAGATTTTGATGCTAGATATAGATTTAAAAGCTAGATTTACCTAAATATATTGATTTCATGATTTAGATTTAGAGTTTTACTAACCTAGAGTTAACCTATGTTAGTCGCCTTTTACGACACGCTTACCGAAGTAGCGTTAGGACTATTCTTGAAATAGCCGGTCACTACACGGCTAAGGGGTTTTAGTCGCCTTTTACGACATGCCAAACTTTAAAGGCAGTAGGATTATTCTTTGGTAAAGCCGATCACTACACGGCTGAGGGTTTTAGTAATCGGGATCAAAAGGTCTAAGTCGGTTGGCATGAACGAGTTGATTCTTACCGGATTTCCGAATCATGTAGTTTTCATTAAATCCAACTCGTATGACTTCGCAGGGACCTTCCCATTTAGAATCTAGGTTGTTGGGGTTAGGTACTTTTACCATAACTTTGTCACCCAACTCAAACTTAGCTAAGTTCCTAATGTTGCCATCATAACGTTCTTTAGCTTTTTCTTTCATTTTTTGCACATTATGGTTTGCAACGTCGCGAGCTATTCTTAATCTTTCATTAAGGTCCTTTATATAATCAGCTGCCGTGTATTCGGGTATTGTTTTAAGTGAATAAAAGGGACGTGGTTTAAACCCAAACAGAAGTTCGTAAGGTGTATATCCCGTAGAACTATTGACGGATGTATTATGGCAGATTATTGCTAAAGGGATAATTTGGTCCCAATTCTTTTGTTTCCTCGTATGGTACATGCGTATGTGGTCTCGTAGCGTACCATGGAATCTCTCTAAGGCTCCGTTTGTTTGGGGATGATAGGCTGTGTTAAAAGTTTGATTTGAACCGAAAAATTTTACTAATTGTTTTATTAGTCCGTTCATAAACTCGGTGCCTTGATCGGAGTGAAACCGTCTGGGTACGCCAAAGTGTTGGCAAAAATGAAGGAGTTTCTTAGCTACAGTTAAGGCTTCTTTATCAGGGATAGGGTAGGCTTGAACATATCTAGTCAGTTCGTCTTGTAATGTCAGGATGTATTTATTGTTATTGTCACTGATGTCCGAATAAGATACCAAATCCATAGACACGCGTTCGAAAGGCTCTGAGGAATGCGAGGTTATGACCATCGGGGCTTTGAAAGTTCGTCTTTGGATTTTATTGCGTTGACAGGTTTCACAGCTGTTAATGTAATTTTTTATGTCTTCAGCCATGTTTTGCCAAAAGTAGTTTTCTCGAATTTTCCTAGTGGTTTCAGTAATACCTCGATGTCCGGAGAGGGGTTCATTATGATATGTTTTTAGAATATTTGGTATTTCTTCAGGTTTTGGGTTGTCAATTTTATTTTCACAAATCGTAATTGTACAATTGTATAATTCAGCAAGGTAGGAGGTTATACTGGATTGTTGGTTTCTTTGGAGTTGGCAGGTTTGGTCGTAGCTTAAATCGGGGACAAATAAGGTTGCGGAATTGTTTTTCTCTAGACACGTGAGTAATGATTTGAAATAACTTTCAGCGTCCCAAGGGTCGTAGTATGATGGTCTAGTGCAGCAAAAGAAGAGGTTCTGTTTAGTCTCGGAAATTAGGCTATCTATGTCGTAGAGGTTTCTATTTTTGTTGGGATATTTAGTATCTTGTGAACATAGGTCTAAAGCTTCGCTGAAAAAGTTATTCAACTCAGGGTTAGTGCAAGGAATTGGAATGAATATGTTTTTGTGTCGTGAATCTAGGAGTCTTTCAGGAGTTATGTTTAGCAGGTGAGAGTTTGGCGTGCTACCTTGAGATAGATACTGTTCATAGTGTGTTTGTAGATAGTCGTCTGAAATTGTTTTTGAGTTGTTTATTCCTATATTATTGATTGGTGGACGGGAAAGTACGTCGGCGTTAGTGTTCATTTTACCGGCCTTATACATGATCTCGTAGTCAAATTCTTCGAGTTTTAGTCTCCAACGGACGAGACGAGATCCTGGATCCTTAATTGAAAATAACCAAGTTAATGGTTTGTGATCCGTGACGATCTTAAACTTTCTTCCAAAAAGGTACGGTCGGAAATGTTTTACTGCCCATACTATAGCTAGTAATTCGCGCTCGATAGTAGAATAATTACTTTCAGCCTTGTTGAGCGTACGGGAAGCGTATGCTATGGGGAGATCTTTACCTATTTCACCTTGCGATAAGATAGCTCCAACGGCATGAATAGAGGCATCTGTCGTGAGTATGAATTCTTTGCTGAAATCGGGGTATTGTAATAGAGGAGCAGTTGTTAAGATTTGCTTACAAGAGTCGAACGCTTTCTGTTGATCCGGTCCCCATATAAAAGGGACGTCCTTCTTTAGAAGGCTCGTCATGGGTTTTGTAAGCTTGCTAAAATTAGCTATGAATCTACGATAATATCCAGCGAGGCCCAGGAATGATTTAATATCTTTACATGACTTGGGTGTGGGGAATTCTAAAACGGATTTTACCTTTTCGGGATTTGGCTTGACCCCTTCACTCGATATTATGTGACCTAAGTAAGCTACTTCCTTTCTTAGAAATTCGCATTTATCAGGTTGGATCTTAAGACTACATTTCCTTAAACGATTGAAAACTTCGGTGAGTTTGTCTTCGTGTTCTTGGAGACTAGATGCGAATATAACGATGTCGTCGAGGTAGACGAAACATCGTTCACCTTGAAGTCCATAAAGAACGCTATCCATTGCGCGTTGGAAAGTAGCAGGTGCATTTTTCAGACCAAATGGCATCCGCAAGAATTCGTAGTGCCCGTATGGTGTGTTAAAAGCAGTTTTGGGTATATCTTTCGATTCTAGTTCTATTTGGTGAAATCCGGGCGCAAGATCTAAGGTTGTGAAATAGATTGAATGACCTAATTTATCAAGAATGTCGGTGATGTTCGGCAGTGGATAACTATCTCCTATGGTGATGTCGTTTAACTTTCTATAATCAATGACAACTCGCCATTTTTGTTTACCGGATGCATCTAGTTTCTTAGGTACAACCCAGATGGGACTGCTCCAAGGGGATGTGCTTGGTCTTATTATGTTTTGCTTAAGCATTTTGTCGACTTGATTCTTGACTTCTTGTTGATGAATTTGTGGGAATCTGTAGGTTTTTGTATTAATGGGCGTTTCAGAGGTAGTTGGTATAGAATGTTTCGTATGGTTTGTAAATGTTAAAGGATCACCTTCAGTATAAAAGATATCGGAAAATTCAGAGACAATTTTATTCAGAGATTCCTTTTCTTCGTTATTAAGGTGGTCTTGTCTAATAAGTTCGCCTACATTCTTTTCAGGTTGGATGTTGATGTTGCTGTCGCGATTAAATGCATGGATTTGATGTTGGCTGCACTCTGTCCCATTAATTGGATTTACGCGGATTGTAGGAGTCGAAATAACTTTATCCTCGTTGCTAGAATTTAGACAGGTTATTAGGAATTTATTATCTTTGACAACTACGAGCGCGTTCGGGATAGTTAGGTAGTCGTCAATTGACTGTTTATCTACAATTGCTGTTCCGTCTGTAGTATCTTTAGCTAGGCAAGTGATTACGGTTTCAGATCTTTGTCTAAGAGTTTGTTTAGTACAGTTGAGGGAAGTATTTTCGGCATCGTTTAGAGTATGAAATTTGTAGGTCCTGTCTCGGATTCGTAGGGTTTTAGTTTCATATGAGATATCGACATTGAATTTGGACATAAAATCGTTACCTAATATGCCGTCAGCATGAATATTGAGATTGGCTACATGAAATAAGAATTTAGGGAATTGATCTAATGATATATTGCAGACACCATAAGTTTGGACGGAGGAATTTGTATCGGATACGCCTATGATCGAGGAAATTCTGGAAGTGTCGATTTTGTTGCAACCGACTTTGTTTTTATTGATTACTGATATAGCGGCTCCAGTGTCTATTAACAAGGTTACTGGTTCGCCGTCAATGTGGAATAGGCAATGTTTAAGATCTTCTGGTGGTATGTTTAGTGTATTTATAGTGTAAACTTCTGGGGTCCTTTTAGGCTTCCTTTTAGGTTTCGATTTTTGTTTTGATTTCGGATTAGGATTTGATTTAGAGGATTTTTCAGTTTTGAGTGATCTACTTGTGATTTGGTCTGAATTTGGTGGGTTAACAACCGATTTAGAGTTAGAACTTGTTTGAGATATTTCTTCAGAGTCATTTTTGGAGTTCATTTTATTAGAGATAGAAGATGGCGTCGAGTTTGTGTCTGAAATTTCGTTTGCATTTGGTGTTTGTTTTAATAAAGATTTAGTGGATTTCGCAACAGCTTCAGTTAAACTGATGAATTGAGTTAGCAAGAGGTCGAGAGATTTATGAAGTTCCGAAACTTGGTTTTGAATCATCAAAGAGTTTATATTATGATTTTGCGATGTAATAGATTTAGGAGGCTCTGGAATTTGTGTCGTAGAGTTTGAAACATGATTTGGAGATTTAGGAGGTTCTTGAGTTAAATTTTGTATTTTCATAGATTTAAGAGAACTTGTGACTTGATCTTGTGGTTCCGTTGATCTAGGAGATTCTGGAGTTTGTGTGTATGCGTCGCGAAACTGTCTCCGATAGACTGAATTTGTTTGCGAACGCATAACTTCATAAGGCGAAGCATTTGTAATAACTTTCGGTTGTACATGTCGAATGATACTAGTGTTTACTGGAGTTGGAGGTTTTGCATAGCTTCTTGAAATTCCGGGTCTACTTCTGGCCTCGACATAGGTGTCGGGGATTTCGGGCAAAATTGCGAAGCGGTTCCCGAGTATGAGCCCGTGTTCTCGGCCGCCTGAGAGTTTAAATTATTGATGCGGGCTGGGGCAGAAGAACGTTGCACTTGTTGATTTCTAATGTTATTATTATACGCTCTTTTCCTACATTCAGAGATAATATGCCCTGGTTTTTTGCAATAGTTACAAGTTTTGTCTTGTCTTGTCGCGTTAAACTGCGTATTTGTGGGAAGGGGTGTGGAAGGTATTGGTCGGCGCGTGGTGTTGCTGTAAGCTGAGGTTTTATTGTTTTTAAATAACATCTGTCGTGCTAAATTCATATTTTGGATTTTCTCTTCTTGGATTGCAAAGGTGCCGGCTTCAGCTAAAGTTGAGAAGCCTTTTGTCCTTAACATTGAGCCCAGATTAGAGCTAACACCATTGACGAAAACGCTAAGGGCGGTTTCTTCCGTGCTGGTTTTCCGACCGATAAGGGATAAATCGGAGATTTCGGCGGTTAATTTCTCTAAAATTTTATTACGACACAAATCGACTCTATGAAAGTAGTCTGTAACGGATTCGTTTGGTTTTTGGAAAAGTGATTGTAATTCTAGATTCAGATGTGTCAACGTTTTCGTTTGTGAATATTTTTGAATCAAGAATGTTTTTAGTTCGGACCAACTTTGGTATCTTTTAGCGAAAACATCTGACGAGTTGTGTCCTGAGATTTTATTTAGCGCGTACGTAAGTATTATCGGTTGCTGTGAAAGGTTAGCTAAGTCAAATGCAGAGTCACATGAGCGCACAAATCGATAGACTTCTGCAGGATGTGTTGTGTCGAATTCGGGTATAAGCCTTAATAGCGTATTTAATGGGATTTCTTCGTGTGAGGTACTAGTGTTAGTTTCTGATTTGATAGTTTCTTTGATTGCTTGTGAGACAGTAGCTTCGGTGATTGGGGACATGATATTAGATTTAGGTATATGGCTAATAGAAATATAATCGTGTGTATATAAATATCGCGAGATTTTAGGATTTAGAGATTTTTGGAGGGATTAGGAAACAGAGCAAACGTGTTTGGCCACTTACCACAATATCAGGATCCAAACTTTCATCACGGAGCGTTGCTAGGTTCGGCGAGCTGGATTGAAGCCCTGCAGGCACCGTCTAGGCTAGTGGCGATGATTGTCCTTTTAGCCCAGGCGTTGAGCTCGTCCTATTATAGCGGCGGTGTGACGCGGAAGTATCCTACCGACTGCGCCAAATTGTTATGTGGAGAGAGTAAAACACGGTTTGAAGTTTCGTAATCGACTGACTTTAATTGTGAATTTGTCCTCCTTATAAGGGATAAAAATCTAATTAAGATGGGAACAACAAATACATTAGCTTATGATAAATATAAACAAGTCATTAGGACATCTCGTTGATGTTTACATGGTTAACGATGAGAAAAACAAACAAGAGCTAAATTAACTAATTACAAATAGGTCATTAGTATATTACAATATTTATTACGATATCTATGTGAACTGTAAACAATCAATTCAACTAAATAGTTAGAGGTGCAAAGTACAGAACTAAGTAAAGATAAACATGTAGCTGAGTAGGTACAAACATATGTATGAATTATAATATAACACGGCTTAATAATTTAAATAAAACACATTTTGTACATCTGCTGCTAACTACAGCTTATTCGGCTGATTTAAATCTCACATAAATAATCATCATCATCATTCATCTATAGCTGGACATAAATAATAAATATCATAATATTTATTCGACGATAATTAATCACGATCTATTTAATCTTGACTAAATATAAATTTAATTACGAAAGACTATCGCGATTATGACATATAAATATTATAATAAATGAATACATATTTAATTGACCCAGTGACCTTTTCTGGCATGGGAAATTAAAGGGAAATAGTTTTGTTGAAATTTAAATTAAAATAAATGAATAATAAAAGGTCTTAAGCTTTTGGTGCTGTAAATCAAATACGTAAATACATACATAATAAATTGGTTTGTACACTTTGATTTACTATAATAGAAAAAAAATAAACCTCATAATACCAACATATAAAAAAAATGAGGGTTGATTTGAAATTATTTACATTACTATAACCTACATAATACAATATTTTATTACGTACTTGAGTTAATTAGAAAATTTGAACTTACAATAATGTATCGTAATTGGCTTAAACCTTAACAAGATCAGCGTACCTGACCATTTGATAAACAACTAGAATTGACCACAGGCAGGAAAGCTCCGAAGTGTATTGATAGTTTTGACGCGGATGTAGAGGCGATCTAACCAGTCCGGGAAAAGCTTCTACGGACGCAATTTCAGGGGTTTTACTTTCATCTCAAACACAACTTGCATTTTAATACAAGACCTGCCTTAGTGTGATTTACAAACGAATTAGTAATTACAGAGAGGAGAAGAAACTGCAACATACGCATAATAGGGCCTGATTAATTACCAGTACACTTCGGATGTTATACGACTTGCGGAGGGAACATTGTGACCGCCGTACTTATAATGCCGAGGGTTTAAAATGAGTGGCCACTCAATGACATACGGTTGCAAAACCGTTAATTACCAAAGGTACCTTATAACACCAACTGTATACCAATCACTTAAACAAAAAGAAAATATACGCCTGTACTAGTGCTTGAATGCACTCAACAACCCTACAAAAAAAAAAGAAACATGTCGATCCTTGCGGATTTGACCAATGCATTACTTTTTATACCAACTTATGTGGACACATACTCTCCGTGGGTAGCAAACGTGGTCAGTTTTAGAAGTTTTGGCGTTGCTGTGACACAGGCTCGGCCTAGTCAACCTAATGTGTAATGTCATTTACGCTTAGGATGGAATGTTCTTGCGCCTCATCTTTGCCGGACGCGGTAAAGCTTGAGAATTAATTACTCTCGTAATAGACGAACGATGGTTATAGCAGCACATATCTACTCCATGAGGAAATGACTCTGCGACGTGTGGTCAAGGTTTTTGTTTGTTCAAATTTATGTAGATTGATGGTCATTGGACTACAATCAAATTGTCGTGATTTAACAGATATTATAATTAAATAACCATATCAGAAAAACGAAGAAATAAAAATACCTACAGGTTTTCAGCAATTTCTTGCATTGTACAATATTAACAAAAATAATACAGTGCCATGACTGCATAATATTTATTTTATACAAAAATAATGTTCAGTAACATGTGCTTTATAGCATTAATGTTTTGGATTTGAATTCAATGAATAATATATTTTACATGAGTATTATTTATTTTAGAAATGATAAAAATAATGGACCTTTTATTATTTATAAATCGCAACACAAATGACGTAAATGACCATAAACAGGGTTTTCATAGAAAATTAGCGATTTGAGTTCTTGATATATTATATCGGTACTGTTGCGAATGTGTATCAACTTCTGCCGTGAAATATTAAAATAACAATAATAATAAAATTTTATAACTGCCACAATTATTGCATATATTTAAAGATTTATACAACAGAAAACAAGACCTCTTGACTATGTTATGAAAGTCGATAATGAATGTATTATATTTACCATCATCGGTAAAATTTGAAATTAAGTATGGATGAGGAATAAAAAAAAAAACAAACCAATTATACATTTCAATGTAATTAACAATTACTATTATGTCAAAATGATGTGTGAAATCTCTGGCCAGAGTAGAGGTGATTTTGAATGAAGATGAATGTGTGTATATCAAAAGTGATGACTGCTGCGATATTATTATAAAAACCTGAATGTGTCTTGAGGTTTAGTTTTCATATTATCCAATTAATTGACAGAATATTATATGAGATTAATATTGCATAAAGACTTGTAACTGTAATGATTACAAAGTGAATGTCTAAGATACGGTTTATATATATTTTTATTACACTACAAATACAGCATATTTTCAATTGGTATTGAACACGACGATCATAGTTATTGGGTTTATTCATAAATATATTTACTACTATCATTATGTTAAGATTAATAAGTAAAGATTTATTTAGCGTGGTAACAGAAACATACGAGTATAATGCATTCTAGTTTGGCGTTGCTATTTATCGATCTTATATAAATTAATTTGAATCTTAGTATTTATCTTGTCTAGTGAAATAAGTATTCTAAAACTAACACATGACTTCCATAGGTTGAAGTATTTCTGACGCAGAAAAGACCCAAGTGCTTAAATGTTATTTGGATGTTACCCACTTCAAGCAGACTCGAGTAGTACCATAAAGTCTGATATTAAAATGAATGAGCGTTATTTAAGAAAAAACGGGGTTGGTTGTTTATGTTGTTTAGTTCAAAGAACAGCAATTAATTTTTTTAATAGCCCTAGTTGGTGTAGAAAGTGAAAATGTACATTTTAACTGTCTACAGAGAGGGGGGTGTAATGGCAACCTAATTACATCTACTAAATATGTACATACGTATGAAAGTTAAATAAAGATATACTTGTCTTATCTTACAAAAAATTAACTGAAGTGTTGGAATCAATATATTTCCACTAATGGCACGCAATAAATTTTAAGAACGGACTTTTAAAATTAGAGATAATGAAAGTGCACAAGTAATAAATAACCTAAAACAACACTCTTGTACAAAATGCTTTGGACATATTTATGGCCAATACTTATTACTAAGTGTGTGAAAATACAAACAAAGACATTTCGAGGAATGCACCAAGAGGAAGAACTATAAAATACACCAATAATTGTTCAACGACCTTGGCATAGGGTCTATTATGCAATGTAGATCCTACTCTGTTGTTTTTACTGTTACAGCCCCGCAAAACATCTGTAAGCAACTCCGGAGTTGAGGGCGGCACCAACTGACGAGAGAGATGACGATAACTTACGGTCTAAGTGAGAGCAAGACGAAACATCCCGCGTTTTGGGGATAGGAAAATCCTAGAGGAGTGACAAGTGAAGATAATCCTTGTAGTGTTGTGTTAGAGTCTAAGATTATATTTTGTAAAAAGTGCCATAGTAATTAAGTTTACCTAATTTTGTTAAAAATTAAGAGAGGGCACTTCGATTGCAGCCGGGAAGAATGCGGGTCGTGCAGTTTTGTAACAGTTTCGATATTTTTGGAATATTATTAGATTAATTATCTAAATCGTACATTAGAATCAGTGGTTGCCGATCCAGTATTCACAGCTAAGTGTTTTATTACCAATTGTGTCGTGTGCATTCTAAATTATATATGTAAATCACATTTTATTAATTAAATTGGTTCAAATAATATAGGTACTATAACGTACTTTATAAATAATTGGTTACATTAATATTGGCCACCTTTATGATAATAACTGAGTACACACGACATACCTTTTATGATTGTTTTGATTGTCCTTGTGTGATTTTTGTGTATAGAATTATAATATTGTGTTGGGTTCGATTCCCGATATTTAAATACCTAAGACTTGAATAAGTGATTATGACATTGTTGTACTTTTATGTCATGATCGGAGATTGTGCGTCACAGTGTAGATCAGTAATGTTTTACTGATCCATTTATGTGTTGTTCTATAACCACTGTGTATAATTTAACATTGTGATTATCAGATTATGACTGATACTTAATCATGATAATATTTAAACGAGTTCGATCCTCGTTCAATTGATATTAGCCAAAGAACCATATATTGGATTGTTTTACAAACAGGGGGTTCGAATCCCTATTTACTGATATTTCTGACAACAGGCTAAGATATTGTGGACACTTAATGTTGGTGTCAATTTAATATATAACAGACTCATGTCTGTGTGTTTGGAGTTCTTAAATATAATTGAATATTCTGAGTGTTATATTATACATTATTGTCTTGGAATTTTCATTCAAGAGGTTGTAATTGTAATTAATGTTACGGTGTAATGTAATAATTATTATTATTTACTTAGCATAAATAATACTTGCTTTTGCCGGGTTTTTCTGGGTTTCCCTGGTTTTAGCAAAATATATTGAATTATGTTCCCAGAAAAGGAAGGTGTTTAGGTACTTTTGCTTTGTGTAAATTTAAAGAAGTAGTTTTATTTGGTATGACAGTAATTGTTAATTTTCGTAATAGTCTAGTAATCTTTAATAAGGTTAAAGATTTTGTTATGTATTTAAAACTTAATAGATCGAATAGGAACACACCTTTCCTTACTAATTTGCGATAATATATTCAAATTTTATAAATCGCCATGTGACTTATCAATCAATACCTCTACTTACCTCAGACCTTACTTATTACTAAGCAATTATTTTCACAACTATTTGATTCCCTTAAGAAAGAAAGTCGAGCCCGAATTAAATACACGTCAGATACCATTACAGTTCGTCGACGTTGCTGTCACATTTTGACAAGTATAGTATTTAAGCTCGCAAGTGACACGTAGCATGATAAACGGTAAAACGTGAACATCCTAGGCAAATCTCTTATGCGACCTAGCTAACTATTATGATGCTATTTTCTCAGATAACGCGTTTGTTCGATTTTAAATAAGTGAGGGCAAAAAATACACAAAACATAAACTATATAAACCGTCATAATATAATATATCAGTTGTCATTAAATACCTACAAAGATAAATTATGATTACCTTGAGCTTTTCATTACCTAACTACCTTCAAAAAGGATGTTATATGTGGCGAAGAAGATTGAAACATTTATTACATGTCTACACAACACGAAAATAATGTTGTTAGGTAACTTTAGTATCGTTTTGTAAGAGGACATCATCTTCGAGAAGTAACGACGCCGCTATGAATAAAACATAAAAGAGACACGTTTTTGTGACACTATTATTTATTAAGACATGATTTAAAGACAGGGTGTGATTTAATGGTTAATACTGAAAACTATCTAACTACAAATATAAAAAAGTCTAAAAATATGTTCTTTTATCATTATTCTTTCCTTTTATATAGTTTTCATTCTACTGTAAGTATCATAACAAAATGAATTGAAACGTGGAATGTTAATTAATACTTAAATTCAGCTCCTTTTAAAGGTTTTTTAGGTTTAATTTTATTTAAGTTTATATTTTAATATTACTTTTACGAATTTATTGTTTATGATTTAGTTTGTAGTTAATATTATCCCTAAGTACTTATTGTTTTTTAAATTGTAAGTTTTTATTAATGTAAATGTATAACAAAATTTTCCCCATTAAACTACTATCATTAAAAAAAATGAGCACACAGTATTGAAATTCAATAACTTAACAAGTTTTGTGATAAACGATATTATATACGTAGATAAAAACAACATTTCAGTTAAAATCATAATAATGGTCAATGATAATAATAATACACAAAAACCTTTCTCGAATACGTACGCCTTTGCAACATAAAACACTTCCTACTACTTAAATAAATACCGTCAAACTAGCCAACTTTGCCTTCAGGGGAAACATTGCTCACAACTAGAATTTAAAAATTCTAGTGTTGGGCAATGTTTCCCCTGAAGGAAAAGTCGGAAAGTATGACTTAAACGGGATTATTATTAAGGGAAAAATCATTATTTAATTGAATATGCAAACGTTCAGAAAAAAACAAATAAAAATGTAATAAATAGTCCGTCAAAGCCTGAAGATGGTATTCGAAATGGATGCGCTAAAGAAGTTTACGACTTTGCTGACGTCTAAGGGATAATACCCCAAACTCCCTCTGTCACTACCAGATGCAATAAAGATAATATGCCACTGCAGACATTACATACCAATATTATTGATACCTAAGGAAATGGAAATAAACTGATCTTCTATTTTTTGTAATGAACTTTTATTGTATAAACTTATTCAAAATAAAATCTGGAATATTTTAGGAAAGACAATCGCAAAATGCCTATCTTGCAAGTTATGTATTGTATTCATGTATTCACTTCAGGGAAATTACTTTGCCTCTATAACTACTACGAGTAAATATACTAGGTACATACATCTATATGTAATTTGTTATCTACATTATCCTTTTGTTGGCTACCGGTTTGACTTCTCTCGTCTACTCAATTATAAATATTCTGAATGTTTTACGCAATAAAGACTTATTCTCCTTAACTATTAGTTACTTTATGAAAGATTCAATGTGCATTGTGCCCGTTCTATGTTTCTCGGCAAACGGTCGTTATTCACGATCCCAGTGATTTATGTCAATAGGTCAGTCAGGACGAAGGGTCTCCAAGAACAACGGACCACGAACCACGATGTACTTGATCTAGTTATCAAACCCAAACGTGTCCTATCTAAACTAAACAGCATTTACGCACCATAAGCCTGGTTTACGAGAAACTTTATGTCCGTCAGTAATCCTCTCAAAGGCTCAATTAGTGGTCATAATGGACCATCAATCAATTTACTGTCTAACCCAACTGGTGCCGAGCAAAAACAACCTTTACTGTGAAGATATAAGGGCGAATATAGCATGAATGATTTCTTTATTGAAGCAAGCTGAGTGACATTGTATTCAATTAATTTGAACAGGACATGTTGTGAGTTATTCTTTTATCAACTTTTTCTGAATTTGCATTATTTTAATGAACAGGGTTTGTTTTATTTTTAGAACCAGCGGCTATTCAGCATTAACATTTTTATAGCTTTTTTACATGATGATAAAGCAATACTAGCTGTACAAAGTACATTATTTTAAATAATTATGCTTACAGTCTGTTCAGTAAGCCGTGGGGTAACGGCAGTAAAAATACATTCGCCACAACTCCAACTCTTCCCGCGGGAATTTTATAAGATTACGTTCTGTTGCTATACGACATTGTACCACATTGCGTCTACCTACTAATTTCGATATTTTCTAATAGCGTCTACTATTTTGCGCCATTATAAATTAAAAAAATATTTTGTTAAGATTTTCAGTGACTCTTTGTCGATCTCAAAGCAAACGAAAAAAGTACCTAGGTAAATATTTATGTTAAATGGATTCAACAAACAAAACTATAACCTGCCAACATAAGCTAAATTAAATTTAAAGTATTTAAACTAATTTTCCTTGCAATTAAAAAGTATCACAAAGAACAAGAGCTAGATTTTGTAGAAAATGTTTAATTGTATGAATTTTTTGCTCTGCCAACTTGACGTTTGCTGTATGCTTCACGTAAAACATACAAAAAAGTTGCGTTGCCGACGCGCAAATTACTGTCGCTATGAAAGTATGAACCAGAACTACCTAGTTTGTTCCCGTTTGCGAATTAGTTTTGAGTAAGTTGTGTGATTTGAATACACGTGCATGTTCATTATCACTACGTTGCAGTTTGAAACTAGTTTCTTTTATATATTGCTCTGTATTAGAAATGTTAGAAATTTTGTTTGAAATTAGTTTCCGAGTTTTGATGTCTAGTTATCAATTTTAAACAAGTAACTATGTACATAGTCATAGTCATAGTCATTTATTTATAATATTCTAAATATTACATGTCAACAAGTTATTATAAAATCAAAATGGTAAAATAAAAAGAAAAAAACCTAATTATAGTGTAAGTTTGTACATGACAATTGTGATTCGATTACATTTTAAAAATAAATGTCATACAATAATAAATTAATTAATAAGGTAGGTACATGTCAATAATAATTCGAAAAACTAATTTGATAACTTACTTGAACTAATTTCATAAGTAAACTGTCTAGTAGAATGTCCCTTATTTTACGTGTATTAGAAATTAATAACGCTTACCTCGTAATTCATTTTGTTTTTTATACAAAACACCCTTGAAAATAAATTTCAGTTAATTCTTGTAATTGCAACCAATGTCGACTTCCATGCAATTTCCCCATACAATTTATGAAAATGATTTTTTTTCCCTTTTTATATACTGTTCTTATGACATTAACTTATACTACTGCGATGTAAACTTTTTTTCCGAAAATGCATATTTTAGAAACTTTGGTGACCCTTATTGCCAACAACTCCAATAGCTTTGTTTCATCACTGTTTAAACAGATATAACCACAGTAATTTAGTGCACCTTGATTATCTCCCGATTCGTAAAAAAATACTACGAAGAATACTCAGGGCATATGAATAGTAACAGTGGCACAGATTATTATTAAAGACAGTAAAAAATAACAAATAAATAACTATAAAACTTGAAATACAAATACTTTGCGAAAAACATGAAACTCGACGACACACTACGAGTTACAAATTTTCTTTTTGCACGTGTCTCATACAACGTTTTTTAGTACAGATGGCCCTCCGAAGTTTTAGACGTGACGTAAAATGACACACTTCTCGCACTAGAGCCTAAACAAAGGCCCCATCTGTACTATAATAGTATATTACGACACAAGTGCGGAAAACATGAAATCCGAAACGAGTGGCGATGTTTTAAAACACGACCGATAGGGAGTGTTTTAAATCGACACGAGTTACGAATTTTGTTTTTGCACGTGTCTCGTACAACGTTTTTTAGTACAGATGGCCCTCTGAAGTTTTGAACCTGACGTAAAATGACACACTTCTCGCACTAGAGCTTAAAAAAGGCACCATCTGTACTAAACAAATGTTTTGATATAAATATAGATACCTATGCGTCAAACCTTTGTATTTAGTTATGTACGGACACTTCATAAATCTCTTGACCTCTCGTTCAAGCGTAGGTAGTCAAGATGTCGTTAGATCGGAACCCTCACCCGCCTTAAGTACTTGTCGATAGAATAAAGGTACATAATACGTAGAACAAGGACGGAGTAGCATGACGTAAAGACCACGGGTTTTAAGAATTATATATACAGTGAAAAAAATGCTTAGTTGGATTTATCAGATCTTGCGTAACTCTAATAGTAAGGGTCACGGTCCATACAAAGTTGAGAAAAATTGTGCGCTGCGAGTTACAGTTTTGTAATTTTAACCAGAGCTAGAGCGTCTCAAAATAGTTGTTTTTAGATGTGGAGGGAAAACCAATTCCCCCCCTGAGCGCGGGGAGAGGGGGGTGAATGTGCATGCGGAAGGGTTGCGTTTAATATTTTTTTACTAATTAATAAGGCCTACTATGCATTGTTTGGTATCATTTTCGTGTAAAACGGACCTGGAAAATCCATTTTTTATCATAAACATGAGCAATTTCATATAAAAATGCAGATTGTTTTGAGTAAAAGTAAAAAAGTTACCGTTTTTATTTTAATTTAAGCGTCATATAAGTATTAAAAAACAAACTTATCCAATTTAAAAAAATTGTGTAAGATAGCATATTTAATGCAGTTTTTAAAAATATATACATTTTGTAGTCTTTCATACAAAAATTCACTGAAAAAAATTTTATCTGACGCGTACCTCCAACAAAAACCTCCGCGTAATCTCAAAAAAGAGACTTTTGTGCCGGCAACTGCTCATAGATTATACAAATATACATATTTTTGTACTTGCATATTATTGTTTATATTACAATTGTATTTATTGATGTGAAAGTAAATTGAATATTCTTTGACCTTTTTTTAAATAACCTAAGATTATTAAAAAAAATATTTGATTAGATTCTATTTTTAGATTTTATCGATTATTGTATACCGCGTGTATATTATATATCTGGTCTATCTGATCACATGTATGATATATAGTATCTGATCATATGAATCGGAATGGGTAATCATTTTTACAAGTGTCATTAGGTAATGATCTCATTACCAAAGACGATAAAGGTAATTTCCACTAACCGGGACTAAACAACTAACCCAGTTCACCCACGTTAAAAGTTTATATCATATGGAATTTGACAATTAATTGTTAAACGTTTACTTCATAAATCATCATTATTACCATATCAGCCGAAAGACGTCCACTGCTGAACATAGGCCTCCCCCAAAGATTGCCACAATGACCGGTCCTGCGCCACTCGCATCCAGCGGACTCCTGAGACCTTCACTGTCCACCTTGTGGGGGGCCTACCCACGCTGTGCCTTCCACCTGCGAGGCCGCCGCATTGGCCATCAGTTCTACGTGCAATGTGCCCCGCCCACTGCCACTTTAGTTTAGTGATTCGGAGAGCTATGGAGCTATACTTTGGTTCTGCTGCGGATCGTCTCATTTCTAATACGACCTCGCAGAGAGACTCCCACCATAGCCCTCTCCATTGCCCTGTGGGTGACTTTAAGCTTTCTTATGAGGCCCATTCTAAGCGACAACGTTTCAGTACCGTATGTCATCACTCTTTTAAATCTTTGATCAGTGTGTATTGCCACACTGATCAAATACTTTTGTCTTCAAGAACTGCGGAATATTGGACGAAAAGATGTGTCGTAGCTTCCCAAACGCTGCCCAACCTAGTCGGATTCGATGATTGACCTCTTACTCAAAGTTGGACCTACCTAACTGGGTAGCTTGTCCTAGGTATATTGTAGTCGTCTACACCTTCGAGTTTAGTCTCCGATTGTAACGGGAGTTTTCGTCTTATCCATGCTCATCCTAAGACGAACTCGCTCGAAGGCGCTACTGAGGTCAGCGAGCATCGTACTGAAATCTTCCAAGGTCTCAGCCAAGATCACCGTATCATCAGCGAATCGAAGGTGAGTGAGGTACCTACTCGCTGTTTATGTTGATACTCACCTTTTCTAGTCCAGTCTTAAAGACATCTTCCAGTGCAGCGGTAAACAGATTAGGGGAGATGACACCTACTTGCCTGACTCCCCGCTGCAGTGTAATATGCTTCAAGCTCCGGTCTTGGAGTCGGATTAACATAGTGGCGCTTTCGTACAAACACCTCAACATTTCGTAATAGCGGTAGTCTACTTGGTATCGTTAAAGAGACTACATTACGCCCAGAGTTTCGATCAAATCGTAGGCCTTGGGGGTTACCATGACGTACTAATGCGATTCAGTTTAGGTTCTGGGAAAGGGGCTGTGATACACGACTCGTATAGCCTTGTCCCTTTCTCTCACGTCATGGAAACCCCCCTTATTATAGTCCACAAAGGCTAAACGCTAAACAGAGGGGCAGGTTATACCTATTCCTCGGTCTTCTGTATAACATTTACGAAACGCCAATTCTGAAACCGGCTTGTTCGGGAGGCTGGAAGTCATCAAGCCTGCGTGCAAGACGATTCGTAATGACTCTTGAAAACATCTTATAAATATGGCTCGGAAGTGAGATGGATCGGTAGTTCTTCAATAAGGTGTTGTCACCTTTTTTCAAGAACAGTACCACCACTCTTCTGTTCCATGCCTAAGACGTTCTCCCTTCCGGAGTGGAACAACTTCTGAAGGGCCATAAGGATTGGTCTACCACCTGGCTTCAGATGCTGAGTTATAATTCCGTCTTCCCCAGACGCCCTGTTATTTTTGAGCTGTTCAAGAGCCATTCTAATATCACATAGGCTGATGTCTCGGATATCCTCTGTATAGTGCCGGGTCAGTCACTTACTTCATAAGAAATTTTTCAATTATCAAATTCCGTGTGAAATAAACGTTTAACCCGGGGTGCTTGGTTAACCCCGGTTGATGCAATTTGCCCTAACAGACATTATGGAGTATTTTGTTTATGCAAAATCGCTAAATTCCCGCAGTAGAAACGTACTCTCAACAATAAGTTAAAGCAACGTCCCTTTTTTATTCGAGGTACGCGACAGGTGCAATTTTTTTACATCTTATTTTTACATGGAAAGGTCCAAAAAGTATATATTTTTAAAAACTACAATAAATATGCTACCTTATAGTATTTTTTTATTTTCATATATTTATTTGGTGATACTTATATAACGCAACAATCAAAATGAAAACGGTGATTATTTTACCTTTATACCAATAATTATTTTTTTATATATGAAAACCCTCATATTTATTATCAAAAATGAATTCCCCGTGTCTGTTTTATATGAAAATGATACCAAACAATGAATAGTAGGCCTAAATATTAGACGAAAAAAATGTAAACATAACCCTTCCGTTTGCACATTCACTCCCTTCCCCCCTCGTTCAGGGGGGGAATTGGTTTTCCCTCCACATCTAAAAATATTTATTTTTACACCCTCTAGCTTTGGTAAAAAATACAAAACTGTAACTCACAGCGCACAATTTTTTCCATTTGGACCTCTACTATAACCGGAAATTAAGGTTGAATTCGATCCTATCACGTTTTTTTTTTATTTTACCAAACTTTTTATGTTGGCATTCTACTAAATTAATTTGGTTGATTACCTACACCAGTTTTTTGGTATAATGTACAATGTTCTTTGTTGATTTAAACCAGAACTCTGGTATCGACTTCAACCTTTTTAGTTTTGTAAACTTGAAAGCAAGGATTTGTTACATATATATATCAAAGTTTCCTCATAATACAGCCAACCTAAGTCATTTTGGTATTTTTTTTTTCAGTGTATTCGGATTTTATTGCTGTTATATGGATACAAATTGTATGCAAAGTATAAAAGCGAATAATTTGATTGACTGTACATAAATAGTCACATGAAATTTAGGTAAAATAGTTTGGAATTAATTGTTTAGCCCTTACTTCGACAGAAGTATATGTTCGCATGCCCTAAGCCTCCTTTTTTTTTATACCACGTCGGTGGCAAACAAGCATACGGCTCGCCTGATGGAAAGCAGTCACCGTAGCCTATGGGCGCCTGCAACCCCAGGGGTGTCACATGCGCGTTGCCGACCCAATAAGAACTTGTACTCTCCTCTTTTGAAGAACCCCATACTGTAGTCCAACGGGAAAACCTCGGCAGGGAGCTCATTCCACAGAGCTAATTCCTTGGCACTGAATAGTCCTAATAATTCCAGTTCGAATAAAAAATACATGCATTTCCAGTATTTTGGACGTCATCCATTAATACTGTCAGCCTCCGTAGCCTAGTTGGTAGCGACCCTGCCTACGAAGCTGGAACTTCCGGGTATGAATCTTGGCGAGGACATTATTTGAGTATTTATTTAGCACAAGTATTTGCTCCTTAGTCGTGGCTGTCTATGTATTTAAATACCTGAATAATATATCTATCTACTATGTTATATATATCGTCGCCTGGTATTATCAAACCGCGATTAGAATGGGACTGTACACATATTGGTATTGTTGACATAACATTGTATAAGTCAATCTAAGATTATTTAAAAAGACAACTAAAAAAGCATTTCTTCGACGTCCTATAAAACAGTTCAACAGACTTTATGGGACGCCGAAGTAATACAGATAACCAAGCGGAAAGTGTAGATATCTATTTTGTATAAGTATTATTTTTGTATAATAGGTTGAGATTGAAGTGCCTTCACAGTCAAACTATATAAAATAGTTTTGTGAAGGTATGTACAGTAAGCTTCACAATTATGTGACCCCCCCCGAGAAAAAGATTCCTGGTTCAAATCTCGTGACACACCTAACTTTTTGTATTTTTTTTTAGTATATCTGCAACAGGCATTATTTTGTATAGTTATTACAGGCATTTATAAATTGAATATGTCAATATAAAAAAAATGGCGACGATAAATGTAAAACAATGTTTGTTGCTTGTCTTAGCCAGAACAATAATTTCGTCAACTTATTTAGCGGCGACCTGGCTTAGCGGCTGCTAATGTAGACTATGAAACGAGAGGTTCCTGGTTCAAATATCATGATGATTCAAACTTTTTTGTATTTTTTTTATACAACACGTTGCAATTTATTTGTGTTATTAGTTTTAGATATATTATGCTGAAAATATTATTATGAGAAATGGGTAATAAAAGAAAAATACGAATGTTGATTATTTTTTATTGGTTTATAAAAAACTGTTTACAATATCAATATTTCGGGTGAATTGGAATTATGAGAAAGTTTTATTCTATTTATATGATCTACCCAGCTAGTTGATCAGGTTTTACATATATATTGCTAACTTATAATGTAATTGCTTTTCATGAAATAAACATTTATCTATCTATTGTTATATTATACGATGTATCTTTAAGATAGATAAGCAAATATCCGAATTGCTTTAGCAACATGAATTATGTAAAATTAAGAAGTAACTACCTTCAAATTTTTAATCTAATGTATCAATGTTTTAACATTTCTCCGTTGTGTAAATAAGTAACGTTGTGGTTTATTAAAATAATATTGTTTTAATGGCATAATATATTTAAAGCGGACCCCAGGCTTTTTGAAGTGCGGTCACACCTACAAAGGCGATGCTGCAGATTTGCAGTGACGTGCCGTATCCGACACAGTTTTTATCGCAGACTGGACTGGAAATATGTTTTAAAGACGTTATGTGTTACAAACCCCACGCGGTTATTTACTTTCATACATTTCAATTCCGTACAATCACAGTTTTTTTAAGCAGCCGTGAATAAGAGTATGTAGTAGTTAACTAGTTACAGTACCCCCGAGATAACAAGGCTTCAATAGGTATAACTATTTTCATGCTATTCAAAAATAATGTCTTACAAAAACATATGCGTTATACCTACAGATGGTTACAAAAATCATCTTATCCATGTATAGGGTTTATCATTTTCGTGATCTTATTAGAAAATAAAGTATAAATAATAATTGTTGAAGACATTTTTTTTAAACGGGTTTAGCTTATTAATACGATCAGCTACGTATAATTATTTAATCCGCGTCAAAAAAAAATGTTTTCCAACTTTTCCTATTAAGTGAGTCTTGCACAAAAACATGCATTAATTAATTGCACAAAAGAATAACTTGCATAGCTAAATTACAATAAATTTTAGATTCGACCATGTGACATGCCAAAACCACAACGTTACTTTTCTTTCTGATTGAAATAACCTCAACGAAAACTTTGACGTTACAGCGAGAAACCACATGTTATCAAAGATAACAATATTCATCTCCTGCAGCGTCAGCACTGTAAAAAAAATTTAAACACGGGCTTTCTCCACTAATGGGCCATATTCGATACAGGGAACTGTAGTTCATCAATATATAAATTTCCAATTAAAAAAATATGCGTTTTATATGCACCGTTCTCCAAATCTTGGGATTAGCTGTCAAAGCGGACCCCAGGCTAACTGAGCCATGGCATAAGCCGGGAATAACGCAATGAAGATAATGATGACGCGTTTTATATACACCGTGGGCCTGCATAGGCCGACAGATTTTAACAGTGTATTCCTGACCACATTTAGAGACAATAATGTCGTATAAAATGTGATGCTGATGATACAATTGTGCTTTAAATTACATATCTTTAAAATACCTACAGGGAACTGTTTTTGAAACCGTGCGTCAAATCTTTTTTTATTGCAAAGACTATTTTCGGGGCCTAACTATTAGGGAAAAAACAATAAGTTAATATTTTGAACAATCTCACTCGTTCATAATGTTAACTATTTTATTTGAATAGGTATGTAATTGAATACTAATGTGTCTTTCTAATAAGTTTAGTTAATTAATTTGTGTGAATACTTTTAAATTGCAAGGTTACTCCCATCATTCTATTTCTAATAGGTATAACAGATTCTAAACCTGTCGAGTTATTATCGACCTTAATGACATGAATAACATGTCTGACACGGAAGATTTATTCATTTGTTTTAACTTGCCTATGATAATTATTTCGCCAATAGTGGAGAAATACCTATAACACAAATGGAAGCACAGGAGTTAGGTATATTAATCACCCGCTTGAGAATATTTATTGACCTCTATCTCCTAGGTAATAAGGGTGATGGCTGATAACTACAGTTACCAGATGCGTGTGAGTAGGTAATTAATAGCGAAGAGGATATCCGTCACTTTCTACAACTTGCTTTAATCGGCTTTTCATACTCGTCACCATGTTAGAACAGGTATCCGTGTTCCTCAACAATTCCCAGGTCTGGTGAACTTCTTCATCTAGATTTTTTTTTGATCTAACTTGGGTAGGGTCCCAGTTAAGCACCATTTGACCCCACAAGTTCTCGATTGGGTTTAGGTCAGGACTTTTCGAAGGCCAATCGAACACTGTAATATCTGTCTGAGAAGACAACCAGTTTTGCACTACATGGGACCGATGCACGGCACTATTGTCTTGCACTAAATAAATTTGGCCCTCAGGGTAGGCGACGCGAACTGATGGCAGCATTACGTCACGCAATACCTCAAGGTATCGTTTACCATTCATTCGGCCTCAAACTTCTACAAGCTCACCAGGGCCCATGGACGACATCCACCCATAATACGCTGAAAAAAAGTTACTCTGATAAATATCGTTTACCCTCTCATACCAAGCCATAACATAAAAAAATATATATATTTTACCTAACGTTATCCTTCCGCTTGTTCTAAGGTCTAGCACATTTTTGGGGTTGAACCTCTCTCCACTTCTCCGCCACAATATTTTTCGGCCATCTTTGTCGGATTTAAAACATTTTTCGTCTGTGAAAATGACGATTTCGTTCTCCCAATCGAAATTTTCGTATTTTTTTGCGAACTTTATACGTGCGTTTCGATGTGCTTCAGTTAAACTTATTTTTTTGGCTGGTTTATAGTTGTGTATGTCAGCAGCATGAAGGTGTCTTCTAACCGTGCTAAGTGACACTTCAAAAGTTTCCGCAGTAGTGCGAGTACTGGTAAATGGAGCATCAGTATGTATTTTCACTATATTACGATGACGCTCAGACTCATCAGTGTAAGCTGTAGGACGGGGACCTGGTTTCTCACATTCCACGTCTCCCTGTTTTTGGAAACGTCTTAACCACCTACGAACTGTGATTCTCTGCAAATGAAAATAGGCGTAAAACAATATAATCATTATATTTTTAATTTGCGTGGCGATTATGGGCATTTACCTCCGTAATGCGTCTATACGCATAGTTAATAGGAGAGGCCTACGTCCAGCAGTGGACTAACATAGGCTGATGATGATGATGATGATTTTTAATTTTACAAATCTGTAAAATAACTGAACACAAAATAGCCTTAAGTCTTTGTGCGACTATTTCTCGGTTGGCATAATGCGTATTAGGCATACCTACTACGTTTTCAGCAGACTCGGGAAAAAAAGTTATATACTGATTTTATTTTAAAACCTTACTTAAACTCTAAATAAAGTAACAGAAAAAAAATACTAACATATACCTATAGGACAATTCTTGAAGAAGTGGAAATACATTGGTAAGCCTCGATCTTGTATAAAAACATTTAAAAACACACCCATTATGGAGAAACAATCTTAAGTTACCTAACTAAAAAATACACGATGTGTTTTGTTTGTTAGGGATTTTTCGAAACAGACCCTGTTAAAAAATATATCAAATAGGTATATTATCTATAATAATTAATAACTATTATATATCTACACACAATACATCTGTTAGCTTATCTTATTGGCTAATCCAATTTTACATTTACATTTATTCAGTAAAGTGATTAAAAAATCTCATTAGTTACAATAGTTACTTACCGTAATATTTAACGTTCGTGCTATTTCCTTAATACTTTTGTTTTCTTCCCAGAGATTTACGATTTTGGCTTTCATAAAAACTGTTCGTCGCACCATATTGTTGATCAAAAATCGAAAAAAAAACGTGAGTTGTTAAAATAAATTTCTTGAAAATGCAAAGAAAGTTCACAAAATGTAATTGCTTCGACACAACAGAGACAGGTATGACTTGGACTACAAATTATAACTTGCCCTCAAATGGCGTTTTTCTACATGAAATCCTAAAACTGAATTACCTGCTCTTGATTTTTAACCTTTAATGTGGTTACTTAAAGTCGTTGTTAAGCGTCTTCGAAAATGATATGAGGGCAGGGAAATATTGATAAACAAAGACAATACTATAACGTAACACAAGCTTGCCAAACAGGGACGCATATATATGATAGTTAGTTGGAGCCATTTGCACTTTGCGACACCTGCAACTGGTTCGAATTTTTGCATCCATATGCAACTGCATCCGTAGCCCAGTGGCATGACAGCCGGTCTAATGTATGGCGGAGTAAGACCGGGCATATCACTAAGGTCTATGGATCGATCCCCGCTAGCGGCACAGTGGAATGTTTCAAAGTAACACAATTTTTGTAAGATTCTATCGGAATACTGAGTCTCGGCTAGCCGAGCGGCGAGTTAAACTTTTCAAGTTAGGGGGGTCACATATCTCTGAAGCTGACTGTACAATAACTATTTGTATCCTTATTGTGTATTGTATAAATAATTTAAAAAAATCATAGTTATATTCAGTGTTCCGATATCTCGTAGCACGGTAAGTCGTTAGAGAGCCACGGAGTCGATTTTAACATAAAAGTCAACTTATACTCATACTCATCCTCATGTATATCATTAGTCAATAATTCATTTTATTTACGTGCTCTATGGATATTACAAACTAGAAGCACAGTTAATAATATTTAATTTTTTATTTTCGTGTTTTTTACGTAATATACAACAAAAAAAATAGTGTGGCAGTCTTTTTTTTAATTTAAAATATAGTTGAATTCAATTTCCAGTTATATTTCTTTCATTTATAATCAACTTTAGTAATGAGTATGAGTTGACTTTTATCTTTAAATCGACTCTGTGGTTCTCTAATGTCTTACCGTGCTACGAGATATCCGAACCCTGGTTATATTAATAGTTTAAGTGGAGATACTTACAGACAAATAGATTAATTAATCACTCACTACATCTATAAACAACTCTTTTCTTGGTAAATGTTGTGTCATTTGTTGTGTCAACAGTACTTTCGAATCCCTTTCTGATTCCGGTTTGATAATATCCACATCATAAGCCGTAATTGAGCTAATATTGATTTAAAGCCGTAATAATTGAGCTTACCGTAGGACTAGGTGGATTTGTGTAAGACGTATCTTGATATTTATTTATTATTGTTTATTACTGGTTAAACGCAAATACCGATGTCATGATGGCATTTCACAAGTTAAACGCAACACGGCTTATTTTTGAGTGTAAATGAATAAATTGAATGTAAATATCCTCATCATAATTAAATGCAATTATATGAGGATATTTATTGAAATGAAATGATATGAAAAAGTTTACCTTTTGTGATTATTTGCTGACTGGTACGAATAATTAAATTGAGGTATTTCTTTAAATTAATAAACATGTTTATTACAAACCTTACTACCAATATTATAAAGCCCAACATTGCAAATAAGCAACGTAGTAACATAATACCTTTCCCATTTATATGCACAATTCGAATCCGTAATGTTTGAAATGGCCACGCAATGAATGCATCGTATACCGGTTCCAATCAACCGCAAATGTGTTCCGCGAATCTCCGTGATATATATATTTTATTCACACGCTCCCAATCAGTAATATTCGGAACGTTACATTGTTAAAAGTAGTGACACGTTTTCCCGTTTTGCCTTTATATGCTTTAAAAAGTCAACCTCCATAGTCTCGTTGGTAGTGACGCTGTCTACGAAGCTGGAGGTTCCGGATTCGAATCCCGGCGAGGGCATTATTTGTGTATTTATTTATCACAAATATTTGTTCCTTGGTCATGGCTATCTATGTATTTAAGTACCTATCTATATATTATGTACATCGTCACTTGGTACCCACATCACAAGCCTTAATTGAGCTTGCCGTGAGACTTCACAAAAACACGTCACAAAAAAAATTAAACAATGAACATAGATATGATATTAAGATGAAGGTTTGCCTGTCCTTTCATGGACATTAGGGTCGAAAAGTGCTCGAGTGGAGACCTATGTGCTCGAGTGGTCTTGCAATCGTAGCGTAGGATGTCCATCCACCAGATGGACAGATGACCTTATGAAGATCGCCGGAAAACACTGGATGTAGGTTGCTTCCAACCGACGAATGCTGCGGCCCAAAGAATAGGCCTATTTTCAGCAGTAAACGTCTTACACCTGAAATGATGAATGATGATGATGACACAATTAAGTTAAATTCGAAACTGTAATTTTGGTTGACACCCTCTCTTAAGTACTTGCCAGTATCGAAGGGCCCTCGATCCGCCATCGAAGCCCCGGGGAACCCTGAATAACTCCTGAATGTGATAGAATCATCGTGTTTAGCAATTGTGCTGCAGGTGCGTAATTTGATTTTGATTACATTGAATGAATGTCCTATTGTGTTACATTGAGTTCCTGTGGGTACTGAAATGAGAAAATTGCGTGTCTAGTTATTCAAATAGAGTCTAAAATTTATGAAGCAATACACAAGCGAACACACAATACTATACCTAGTACTAATAGTTTTTTTAATTAAACGTCAAAAACTACAAAAAGTCCGATTTGTTTTTTGTTACGTTTTAAGTCATTACAATGTCAAAAAACGTAAGGTTTTTTTAAATACATACTAGAAACTAAAAAAAGACCGTAAATTTCGTAGTTTTTCACTTACTACGCAGCTAGCACAACTTTTTTTTGCTTGCAAAATGTGGTTTTACAGTGCCCTATGGTGTTTAAAGAACATACGAAACATACGATACTACTTACTTTGCGAGTTTAAGGTAAAATGATTGTACAGTTTGACCGTACTACTATGTCAGCCATAATTAATGACCTGCATATACTAGTATATGGGTAAAATGTCTAAATACTACAGATCTTAAATAGCCAATTAAATTCGAAGCACAAACTTCACCTAAATAATTCTATGACAGCAGAGACATGAAGAGAGATGCTCAGAAAATTAATCATTTATCTCTACAAAAGATTTCCAATTTAACAAGCAGAAGTACTCCATTCGTCGTTGTCTCGTCGGATACTCGCAGAAACAAAACATGACAAATACACCCTCGAAGTTGACGAGGGTCTTGGCAGATAAGATTTCTGAGTGTGATATTTAAAAGCAGTAGTTCTGTTTATTAGGTTGTAATAAATATCAATAAATATCCTGGGACAATGTTAAATACATTTATTAACTTCCACGGTAAGCTCAATTTTTTAAGGCTTGATGTGAATATCAAGAGGCAATAGGTCAGCCTCCGTAGCCTAGTTGGTAGTGATCCTGCCTACGAAGCTAGAGGTTCCGGGTTCGAATCCCGGCAAGGGCATTATTTGTGTATTTATTTATCACAAATATTTGTTGCTTGGTCATGGCTGTCTATGTATTTAAGTATCTATATGTATCTATCTATTATACATATCGTCGCCTAGTACCCACATCACAAGCCTTAATTGAGCTTACCGTGGGAATAGGTTGATTTGTGTAAGATGTCCCAAGATATTTATTTATTTATTTTATTTATTTAATAGGTAGGTACCTATAAATAGATATATCATCACAAACACTCACCTGTGTTTCGGTTTGGGGGTGAGATAGCCGGTGTAATTACTGGCATAGATAGAGCCAATCCATCTAAGTCCTCAGGGTAGGCAGCGTATAAGGGGTGTACCTACTTATAAAAAACTGGCAAATGCAAATGAAAAAATCGGGTAGATATAGTTAAAAAGCTGTAATTTCTGGCTTTTGTCATTAACAAGGAGGTCTTAAATTAGCTAACTTTGGTATTTTTTTGTTGCTACTGCAATTTCAGTATTCACAATACAAGTTCTCCAGAACCCCTTCGAAATCTATTTTTCCAAGCTCTTTTTTTTATTCTCCACTGCACGATTTCGTGTTCTGCAGAAGACATTTCAGGTTAATCTCCATGTTTTTTTTAATATACCCCTGCGTTGGGCGCAGGAATACTATGTGAAGGGAACTATGTCACATATTATGTGATTTTTTTATGGGTCTTTAATCAATTATTTAATCCTATACAAATCTTAGTCTCTTTGGCATAGTTTTATGAAGCGAAATCAGTGCCAAAAAGTATCAAGGATATTATGCATAAGTCAAGGATATCTTAAGGGACATGGGAAGAATGGCCAGATATATTGACGACAGTCCCATAATTTAGAAAACTGCATACAAAAAAAGAAAAAATGTTAGGAAGAGGTTTCGAAGAAGCTGTAATTTGAGTCCCTGAAATGCAGTAGTGACACAACATTACTACAATCAGCTAAGTTAAGACTTCCTGGTTTATGTTCAAAGTATGAAATTATATTATCCGATTTTTTTCATTTGAATTTGCCAGTTTTTTATCGGTACACCCCTAGGCGATTTTTTGAACCACTATGTCCGTGGGGCTCAGTTCCTGCTTTCCATCGGGTAGGCTGAGAGCTCAGTTGTCTACCTTTGTCACCTAAAAAAGATTACCTATCAGCCTAAATCAGTCCACTGCTGGACAATGGCCTCTCCTTAGCCAGGGCAAGTGGGTTGGCGATTGCAGTAGTGTGTCCAGTCAAGTGCAAAAATAAGTATCGAAAGAATCCGCTCATAAATATGTTACGACGTTCTTATTACACAGAGTTAGAGTGCACTGGGACATATTTTTGAAAATTTTTGTGTACACCTTATTTTGTCTTTGACTGTCCACTATGATAATGTTGCTGCCCGACATCAATAGTCGATAAATAAATGGTCAGTGGCACTTAAATCCCTTATTACCCGACTCTTACGTCACCCAATAGGTATACACCGAAACAATAAAAAAACAACTACTAAATTGATGCCCGTCCCGAGGTTCGAGCTAAAGACTTCCAGCTTTGTAGCCAGGGTCACTACTTGCAGACTAAAAAATAACTTAAATTGCGAATAATGCGTATTTTTTTATCCATCTATAAATTTTACAGCATCTGTCTATATAAAGGTCAAATGTGTACTCGAGAAAAGATATCAGATTTATTCTAACTTTTCCTGGTAACGCAAAAAGCAGAGGGAAAAAACAAACAGTTATTGAGTGCTTAAATTTCCGGAATCCCGTTTTTTCTTCCATTCCATTTCATTACGTTTGCCCAATATAGCTCTATGTGGCTCTATTTTTGATGGTTATCAACCATTGTCTATTTTCATTCAAAGACAGCTTATGGGGATTTATGGTTTTTCTTATTTATGTATTGTAGGCTTATAATCAGAGATCGGAAAAATGTGCGTCATTGTTCGCAATAATATGGACATTTCTCCAAAGTTGATTGAATAAGTAATCATTTAATCATTTTCAGAAAATTACCTATTTGACACCGGTAACTATGAATACCTTTTTAAATAGTCACCTTAAAGCTTCGAAATCAAATTTCAAGAAATTCTTCGTTTGATTATTCATTTAATCAATTTTGGAGTCATGTCCATATTATTGCAAACAATGACGCACATTTCTCCGATCCCTGCTTATAATAAACACGACAATGTTATGCATTTGAACAAATGAACATTTATAAAACAATTATGAAGTTATCTTGCGTTGTGGAGTGTATTATTACATTTTGGTTATATTCACAAGTACAAAAAGATAAAACAGATTTAGTATTTCATTAGGAAAAATACGAGAATATAAAATATAATACATTACTCGGCCTATAAAATATAATAATTACTATACTCGATACTGGATCGAGTATAATAATTATTCGAGTTTTCACTGCACTTCAGTAAAATTTGTGATTTTACATAAGCTAAGTGTTCAATATATCGTGTCTATCAAGAGTTTATAAACAGTAATTTTAATAAGTTTAAGACGTAAATCTGTTTATTATTATTTACAGTGAATACGGGGTATAATAGTTACTATTTAAATGGTGGTTTTACCTCTAAAGATTGCAAATCAGATTGTTAGCTACAGAGAATAACTTCAATTTGAATTACCTATCGCCTCATCCCGTCGATAATCTGAAGCCACTCGCCTCCTCGCTTGTCACACTGTCACTCTGTTTAATCTCACGGTAGAAATGTACTAACTAACTGAAAACTGGAACACAACAGAGCTAACATTCTAATAGCTATCGTATCGTAACGTTACTCGTATAAATATTTGGTACAATGTAAGGGTTACAGTACATGGGCACTCTCAGAAGCGGTAAGCGAAGAAAATATGACATCACTGAACGGGTAAAATGAACCTGGAATAGCCTGAAATGTTTCAGCTTTAGGAATAAAACATCACTTTCAAACATTACAGATTTTTAAAAGCCAAGCCTTGAAGATGCTTAGTAGTTTTTTTTTTCTTTTTACATTTAAACACACACATAGACACACACTTGTACACATACACAACTTTCAAGCTCGTTTCAAGAGATTCGTTCGTTAGCATGAAATGTAACAACTGACTAGATTTTTGGACCTTTTGTTTGTTTTTACACAATTTTTTTCCTATGGTTCTCCTATATTACCTATATTTTAGTACTGGATTTCGCAAGTTTCAAGTTTCAAATCCAAACTCAAATCTATAGTCTCTACTATTTGTTTTCTTTTTATGTAAAGGCTGTTGAACTTCTTAATAAATAAAATAATAAAGGCAATATTTTTTTAATTTTATCTAAATTAAATACAGGGTGTTTTTTATATCATTAGCTATATTGCAATATGTGTTGGGTAAAGGCGTAAAAAAATATTTGGTAAAACAAAAATAATTCATTTTTCATTATTCTTTTTGTTATAGATTTTTTTTTAAATCTCATTATCTACCGAATGTTTGGTCACTATGATCACTTGCTTACTTTGCGTACTGCCCCACCAATCCCACCATCTCATAACTGCCAAATCAGATTGGAAAGGGTGTTTGAGTTTGCAACTTTAATTAACCCGCATAAGGTAACTAATTCAATGCGTTATAACGTACGTAACAAGTTTCCTACGCGTGGTGGGGAATGGAGGTGGAGCTTAACTTGCAGGTAAATCCCACGAGATAGCATTATCAGTCTATCGCATACAGTACTAATAATGAGGGTATTTTGAGTTGCGCGCCGGTCTGAGGGTAGTTTGACTCGAGCGCGGTCACGCAAGCGCACTCCTTCTTTGTTTACAGAGTGCTGTACAAATGGCACATGGCATCTTGCGATCAGCCGAGCCAGCATAATTTGACCTCAAGAACGGAGTAACTTAAATGTTCCGTCATACAAACGCGTACTGGTTTACCTCAGATATCGATTCTAATGCACTCTCTAAGCAAATTGAATTGTTGATGACGACGAGCAGGTACAGGTGCATACCTACCTGTACCTGCTCGCTTGGGCAGTTTTAATCAAATAACAATCGTGTGTGCATGTAGTTAGGACATTTTATTCATTGTTTAGTGCCGATGGTGGGGTGAGTGACGTCGGCTGATCGGTGCTTGTGATGAACTCCTGATTGGCTAAGACTTGACTACTCAAACCTGCTACCCTTTTGTCTGCCATCGAATCGCACGGATTGAAACAAACTTGCCTAGTGACCACAAATTATGTTTTTGCCGGATAAAAAATGGGAAAAAAAACTAAAAAAAAGTGTCACTTTTTGTTTCAAAAATGTTGTGTACTGGTGATCGCGAATGACATATCCAAATTTGGCTAACGACATAACAAACACCCTGTATGTTGTAGGAGACCTTTGTACAATTTGTAACTACATAATAATTAATAATATCTGGTTATGACATATTTATTCCTAAACGACAAATGAAGATATATATATTATAAAGTATGTAGATACCAGTAACTAGTAAGTCGAAATCTATATTTAACAGGAAACAACCGAAGTTGAAATAAAACACCGTAAGACTTTTAAGAAACAAAATTAGGAAGAAAGAAAAGTTGCAAAATTCTTTATGTCAATAATTAAAACTTTCCAACGCTGAAGACCAATTAACACAGAACAGAAAAGTAATAACTGCAGTTACAGGATCTTTGGATTTGGATCTTAACTTGGTCAGAATAGAGTAGAAGCTTCTTTGTCATTATAGGAGCTTGTGAAATGACAAAAACCCTTTTGACTTCCTATTGAAGATGACCATCAATCAAATGGGAAATGCTAATTATCTTCTAATAAAAAGTGAAGAAGAATTTTTAACAAATTATCACCTAAAATGGTTAAAGTAGAATCTTTTTACGGTGTAATTTTCAAATAAAACTTGATAATTTTGTGTCGCAGTTTAACATTAAATATTAAAGAACTTTCTTCTGTGGTCCACTAGCAATTGTTTATAACAAAACATTCATTGGCGAATTATAAGATGGAAGCTTTTGATTTCAACGTAAGCACTCTTGAAATACAGTACCTCCAGGTATTTATTTAATGTATGAATATGTGCGTTACAAGTTTATACTGTATCTATCCCAAAAACTGCAAATATCATTGACCTAAAAATGATTTAATAATTATAATAGGAAGT
Source organism: Thaumatotibia leucotreta (assembly GCA_025490895.1). Lineage (NCBI taxonomy): Eukaryota > Metazoa > Arthropoda > Insecta > Lepidoptera > Tortricidae > Thaumatotibia > Thaumatotibia leucotreta. Next base: position 36,683 of record JALPQI010030274.1, on the reverse strand, counting down.
AGTAAGGTCATGCTGCCACGAGCTTATTGCTTTGCATGTGCTGGGCTTTTCTTCTAAGCTCTAAAGTTTCAAAGATTTGCAGCAAACCTCAGCGTTCTTACGCCCATGTCCTTGCTTCCTACACGTATGAACTGCCCGTGCCCACCCTACTTATAAACAACGTGATAGTTTTTAAAATAATTCACGGCTGATTCTCGAACACAACCGTCATCTTAACCAGAAATCCGAATCCAAAATAAAATGTAACACAAATAGAGGATAACACATCATCGCAGTCTATTTCAGTTGGCATAGACAAGAAAAACAAGCACAGCGAATAACTAGTGTTGGTAAGAACTCGACTCGGAACTTGGAACTTTTGAATTTATATTTGAGTTTCTCTTCTCAAGAGCAAGAAGCATTTGACACAAGACTTTGTAGAATGTATACCGATTAGATTTAACAAAAGTGATTTCAATAAAACGTGGATTGAAAGATGATATCCGCTTTATAGAGTCGGGGCCAAGCTATTCGACACTTTTCTTTCCATGAAAAGCATGATGCCCGAACCTAGTGTGGTCTGTAGGTACCTAAGTCAGTCAAAAATGTCACGCAGATAATGTCAAATAAGAAATCGTTGTTAGATGGATGAACGCTATTTGGACAGTAAATTTAAAGGCTAAGTTACTATAAATGTTGCCCGCTAGATTGCCTAAAACTATGAAATTTTCTGCAATAAAGATTATTTTTTACCCTTCCCCGGAAGTCCAATGATCTCCTTTACCACTTCATGAATGTAAGCGTAACAGACTTCAAAATCTTGAGTCTTCTCTAAAGAAATCTCGATTTTCTATGAAAAGCTCTTCACTCACTTTTAAAAGAGAGTTCTTTACCAACACTAATAGCAAATGATGCGAGGAGTTTTCGCGGCTCGTAACTCTATGGTACGATATAGCGAATGGCGTCGCCGATAGACAAGCGGCCTTTGGCTTATATCGTAGTCTATCTATCTATAAGTATCGTAGTCGTAGACAAATAGGAATTTCTGGAATCATTGTTTAATTTATTTAAAGGCGTATCTGTTATATTGGTCTTCCGGACAGGCCAGGGGCGGCAAAGTTAGATCAGATGCTTATTGTGCACATTGCGGAAACAATAATATTATAATTATTAAATAGTACCTACATACCTCTAGTAGTATGTACATACATAATTCATAAATCTACTTTTATGTAGTAATTTTCATGTAATGGTACGAGTTATGCCGCACCAGCTGCGCACATAACAGAATAATGACTAGTCTGAAAGTACTCTAACACTAAGCCAACTAAGTTTCTAACTTGTAAGTAAGTAATATAAGTAGGTAGTTTTCAACATGGTCGGAGTCGTAAAGAAGCCACGTTTTATATTGTTACAACTTGTTAACATTCTTACTTAGTTCCATGACTCTCTACGGCCATCTCAATAAACTTTACGTATAAAAGCACCCATCAAATCCGACCGGAGAGAACACAAAGTACACCCACTTAGTTTAATAGAGTAGATTCTTCTATAGTATCCTGTGAGTATTATCGCCTCAAGCATTTGACGCTTTTGATGTTAAGAAAAAAACATTGTTCAGACATGCCATTGTATTTATTTTTATTATATTTAGGTGAATACATCGATCAATAACTGTAAGAGGTAAACAACGGTCAAACTCGAGTCTTAATACATTATATTGATTTAAACTTTCACGATTATCACTCATATTTTAAAGACAAACGGGTCTTAATCGCGTAAACTTACGTTTAATTATATCCTGACGTTTCGGGCATGACGTTACACCCGTGGTGTCGCAGGCAGACTGGCGAGAGAATGTATCTCTTAATACATTATTTGCTTGTTGTTTGACAAGCTTAAAATCTTTGCGTAGTTCCCGCGTAATAGTTACCTACCATTCTTGAATTGGATTTGGATTATGATGAGTTGATGACCCATGAGGGTTCCGTAGCCAAAATGGCAAAAACGGAACCCTTATAGTTTCACCATGTCCGTCTGTCGTCTGTCCGCAGCATGGCTCAGTGGCCGTTAATACTAGAAATCTGCAATTGGGTACAGGTATTACATAATAATCATGCCAGCAAAATGGTGACCCCAACTGGTGAAGTGGGGATGATTTTTTTATTTTCTGTAATTGTTTAGTGTGAGGTATCATTGAATAGATCTCTTAAAAAGAATAAGAGTCTTGAAATAAAGTTTTTTTCTTATGTCGAAATTTTCAGAGACAATCGCTCCAGAAGAAAAAAATTGTGCCGCCCCTCCTCTAACTTTTGATCCGTAGGTCCAAAAAATATGAAAAAAATCATGAATAGTGGGCTTATAGAATACTTTAAAATAAAACTATTTTGAACAAAATCAGCCCAGCACTACGGGACCCTACACTGAGCATGGCCCGACATGCTCTTGGCCAGTTTTATCCTTTCTTGTCGTTGCCGTTCCGTTCTAATAAGTGTGTGCCGTCTGCCGTGCGTTGCATTCAGCGCTTTTCCATAGTAGGTACTTACTCTGACAAAATGATATAAAAAATACCAGAACTTGAAATACATTAGTTGAATAATTTATTTTCAACCCAAAACAAAGTTCAAAAACTTAGAATCAGAGTGAATAATGAAAGTACAGAGAGATTAAAAAGAGAATAATAAAATACAATTCTATAATATTACCAGAAAATAATTAAAAATACTTGAATAAATCAATGGGAATTAAAACTCAGCGCTTTGCGCTAGGCCTTTGCAGTGGTTTAGTAAAAACGTCCTGCTTTGTCGATTGCCATAGTGTCACTTAGACATTGAATTCGTAACATACAGGTGCCGGCCAATTCCGTCCTAATTTCCGTACGCTGTACTTTGAAAAATCGTAAATCAGTGCAATGAAATTTTATGTTCTAAATATACATATATTTTATCTGACTTCTTAGCTGTCAGCAATTTCCTCAATTACGTACTTTATCGCAGATCATAGTTAACAATATCCGAGGCGTGTCGGTGTGTGGTCTGCCATCACTAAATAAATAGTAGTAAAAAGGGTCGAAACACCAGAAATACGTAGCAAAAATACCAACTCTGCGTCAGCCGCATAAAACTCACTATGCGTAAAAATAGGTAAGAGTTTCAGTAGCGTGGGTGTTACCTACGAGTTAACGACTCATTCTCGTTTCAGCGATTCTGATTAGTTTATAGGATGCTCGGATTGTTTACACAAATTTTAGCTATTAACATCGTTAATCTGTCAGTTTTGTCATCTCATTTTATTAAGCACTTGGAAAACAGTTTACATATCAACTAGATAATTTACCACCAGACACACGAATATAATTATAAAAATATTCCTAGGTGACAAAATTTTAGTAAGATTAAGAATTGAAGTATTCGTTTAATTTATTTAATACGCTATCATGTACCTAATTCATATTTTGATTAAAAACGAGTCTTAATCGTGTAAACTCACGTTTAGTATTATCCTGACGTTTCGGGAATGACGTTACACCCATGGTCGCAGGCAGCCAGGTAGTTTGTCGATATTTAAAATATGAGTGATAATCATGAAAGTTTATTTTAATATGGTTAATCATGTAATTGTTTCGAAAACTCACACATTCCCGTTTGTAAGTGTTCCAAGTTTTAATATTGTGTCCTCAGCGAATAATATGTACATTTATATATGTTTTTTTACTTTTCTTACCGTCAGTTCCAAACTAAAAGTTTTCTTCAAGTGATCACGCCATGGCATATCAAGAGCTGTTGACATATTAGTGGAACTTGTTCTCTGAAACTGATAGTACAACAAGTCGCGCGACCCTTATCACTTGGGAAACATGTTGACATGACATGTTGAGTCTAAATTGCAGAGTGTTGAACAAAGCCAAATCACTTGTTTGGCTATGTTTTATAGGATATTTCTCGACATTCAAGCATTTACCGCACACTTACTTATTCTTGATATACAATATAATATATATGAACAAGAGAAAACATTGATTCTTATTTAACTTTTTATTTTCGACCAGATTTTTATAATATAAATTTATAGGATACTGTGAGCCCATATCAGTTTTCATTAGTTAATAAAATTGTCGATTTTTCCATCCAATAAAAAAAAAACTACGTCATCGGTATTATTGAACATTTTATAATGGATAACATCGATATTTTGAATTCGTTAAAAATGTTTTACAAATAAGCAGTAACTGTAAGTTTGGCTTTTGCGTGTAGTTCGAAACATTTTCATCATCAGCCTATGTTAGTCCACTACTATTAACTATGCGTAAAGACGCATTAGGAGGTAATCGCCACGCTGGCAAGCGGATTGGCGATCGCAGTAATGTGTCCACTATGATGACGCTGCTGCCCATCATCAATCTTGTAAAATGGTTAGTGACACTTCAATCCCTTAGTTGACTCTTACGACACCCGCAGGAGGAGTTGGGGTGGTGACAAATGTATTCTTACTGCCGTCACCACACGGCATAACGGCATAACGGCAAAACATTTTACGACACGTTAATTACACTTCTAGCAATCCAAATCCGTCTAATCGCAGCAATCATTGCACATCAAGCACACGTTAATGTTTACTTTACTGAATGAGTAAATCTGCTTGAGTAGACAGAAATAGTCCATCCCATTCGCCCCTTTATTGATGAGTTTCGAGATAAGCAAACATTATGATTCATGGAATTCGATGTTGATGATTTTGTAACTGGAAAAAAGGATTTTGTTGTTATTTTTCTGATGTTTGTTGGCTTAACTTTTGAGAAAATTGGGCTGATAACAAACAAAAGAATAGTAGATTGTACAACAAGTGCAAAAAGACCAAAATAGCAGACGAGGATAAAAATGGACATTTATGCCCGTGTTGTACACACTGCTTTTCACTTCGTTTGCGAGGAAAGTAACATTTTTCACTGCAATTTACACAAACAAGTTGTTGTAAAGCGAAAGAAGAAAAAATATACAACCAATACCCGCCAACTCATTTTTTAATTATTTTTTTTTAATTTTCAACCTGTGATCAGAGCTTCAGATGCTCGATTTTCTGCCAAGTCAAACATTTCGGAGCATTTTTGAACGATAATCGATATCTATTTTATGTGATTTACTAAATTTAATGAGAGAAAATAAAATATAGAATTCTAATATTGTAATATATATTTTACCAATTTAGTCATTTATACTATTTTATTGCTTAATAAAATTGTGCAATATGTTTTGACTGTTTGGCTGTTGGGACCGATTACCTTAGCCCATCTTCGCCTTAGAAAATAATTTTACTTTTATGCTCTAGAACATGAAATGCGATTTTATGTCGTCTACGCACGACATAAAGGTGCACTTTTTGAGCATGAGAAGTGAAAAATCCATTTTTCGTTAAGCTTATGATGATTGCAGGTTCAATATAATTAGATTCTGCTTTACCAAATTACATGTTATGAGACTAAAAGCCAGAAGAATAACAATGCCACTTATAATTTAATAGAAAAAACTGGTTATGAAAGTAATCAATGGAAATCTATCCATCTGTAAGAAAATAACACGTTTAATCACTAAGAAAATTGATTTTTGTTTGAAAAGCGATTAGTGTTCGCAATTATCTTTTCCTTACCACTGGTCACTGCTGTTCCTCTGCTAGCAGACATTGTCATGGCAACATCCGGATTATTATAACCGTAATGGTTATTCAACGCTTAGTCTTATAACAGTTATAACCGTATAATTATTTTAAGGTGAATTTAATACGTACCGCACCGCAACAAAGCAGTGGATGCGACTAGCACAGGACCGAGGAAAGTGGCGTAATAAAGAAGAGGCCTATACCCAGTAGTGGGTGGACACCGGCTGAATAGATAGACAGATAGATATAATGTAATAAAGATATGCCTTTGAAATACTTTTTAGTTTAATTAATTCTTTCTCCAGCACCAACTTCATTCGTCTCTGTTTGACCATATGGTTGGCTTGTGGGGAACGCCAATTAGCATTTAGGTAGTCCGTCATTTATACATATTTTCTTTATTTGTGCAATACAGTTCAAATAAACAAAGAAATAACTAAATTTTATTTGATAGCGTGTGGTGACGGCAGTAAGAATACATTTGTCACTACCCCAACTCCTCCTGCGGGTGTCGTAAGGGTCGACTAAGGGATTGAAGTGTCACTGATCACGTGATCACTATTTGATAAATATTGATGACGGGCAGCAGCATCATCATAGTGGACACATTACTGCGATCGCCAATCCGCTTGCCCAGCGTGGCGATTATGGGCATTTACCTCCTAATGCGTTTATACGCATAGTTAATAGGAGAGGCCTACGTCCAGCAGTGGACTATCATAGGCTGATGATGATGATGATGATGATTTGAATGAAATCACGTTTTTAGCTGATGACGTGGTTGATGATTTTCGACCCGTAATAATATAACATTTTATTTCCATTTATTCCAATTTTAAAGCCTCATTTGAGTTACTGTATGAAACAAGAGTTTCTTGAACTGTCAATTATTGGTTAATACATAATGTAACGTGTTATTTAAGCATATCTTCATCTTCATTAGTTCGAAATTAACAAAGCAAATAAGTACCTAACTACTTACTTATAAAAAAGTAAAAATAAACCTCTAAAAATTCCACCATAAAGTATAATATAATTATAATTGAATAACCATTTGAACGAGTCCTTATTTACTGACGTCTTCTCCCGGAACGGTTATAATAGCTTTTTGATATTCATGAGTCAACGAAAACCAATTCATAAAATATCTCTCGGCCCGAATGGAAAAATAAAAGGTGGCACCAGGCTCTGTTGTCAGAAATGAATGCAATCTTCCTGTTATTACGAACAGAATATACGAGGACGGTATACCCGTGTAACCGAGGTATTGTCATAACACTGCCTGCTTTGTGATATCAATCCTGTAATTTCAGATACCTTTCCCTGTGTGAGAGGCAAAATTGGGTTTATTGAGGTAAGGAATTTCGTGAATATGTCATTTGAAGCATTCTTTAGCACAACCTAGTGATCGTAACAACGCCGAGGTTATAAATCGTTAAGTGCTGTTCTTCGAGTTTGTACGTATCTAACAACTCAAGGCTATACTTATTCGGTTTATAAAATCTTGTTCAGGATAGTCGGAAACTTAACTAGGTATCGAAATCATTTATTATCGATTCCACCAATCTATTTACAACGATACAAATTGCTGCGGTCCAAAATCGTCGCAATATTCCGTAAATCAGCTTGGAAATGCCTGGTATCAAAGCAAATTTGTAGTGTTAGGTACAGTTGAAAATCCGTCGACGTCGAGTTGCAATCATGCAGTATATCGATACGCCGCCGCGGTGATTACCGATTTCATTTATAACTCCTAACCGTGCTTGCAGCTACGCCCAAGTGGGATTTATTAATTCATGTACCCACCTTATTTTCCTATCCTAGCTATGTCCTGTCCAAGGGTCCATTTAGCTATGTTATTTGCCATTGTATAACTTCAGAGGGTTTGTGTCACTGCAATATCATAGCTAAGGCCATTAGTTTAGCTATATTGCATACCTGATAAGAACAACAATCGTTTATTTTTACTTGCAATTTCAACGGAATTCCTTCTATTCTTCTTCCTCAAACAAAACGTTGGGTACACACATACATACATATATATGTATTTAAATAGTTTATGACAGTAATAATGCGTGTTGCAGATACATATTAGTATTCTGCAACCATAATTATGAACATGGACATCTAACGCGAGTTAAAAAATTATCTCAAAACCGATTATTTAATTGTACCGCGGCGCGGTGGGTAGGATATAGCGCTTTTCATAACAGATAGTACGGTCAAATCGTATATTAAACTCGCAAAACATGTAGTAAAGCTGCATTTTTGGTATGTTATTTAGACACCATAGGGCAGTATAAAACCACATTTTGCAAGCAAAAAAAAGTTGTGCTAGCTGCGTTATACGTGAAAAACTGTGAAATTTACTGTCAATTTTTAGTTTCTGATTTTTATAAAAAAAGCCTTACGTTTTTTGACAATATGCATCAGGTAACGTTTGAAGATGAATGAATTTGTAACAAGATGAAATAACATGCATTACCGTAGATCTTATAGTTTCAGAGATTCGAGACTTCAAATAGTACCCTGTTTTGTAAACTAGATAAAATGTTGAGTTTTGCTAACCGTCTTGGTTTAATATCGCCTTACCTAATTATGCTACGAAAAACATGAAATAATTATCTTATAGCGCAATTAATATTCTTTCATTTAAGGGTAAAATCAGGTCAGTAGACTTTGTAATTGAAACTAAAAACGCGAAATTCAAAAAGCAAGAGGTCCGCTATCTAAGTTTTTCATACAAATCGCAAGTCGTGTTGCAAAGCTGCAATTTTAGTATATTATATAGGCCCTATAAGGACGTACAAAAATGCATATTACAAGAAAAACAAAAAAGGAATTTCTGCATAGGACGAAAAAAACTGAAAAAATATTGGACTTCTTTTACTTTTTGACGTTTAATTAAAAAACTATTATCTTTTTGATACTAATTGCTACAAAACTTAGAAAGAATATGAAATTTGAAAGGATGTGAGCTACCTTGCATTACCCTAAATTATATAGATTTAGAGAAACGACGTTTCAAAATGTGCCCTTCATTAAGTTAAGAAAATAAATGCATGTTTTGAAGCCTCGTATACCCCCAACTATAAGACTTACAGTAATTGTTATCGGCTCAATTTGTTCCAAATTTAATGTTGTTATTATCTACAATTACTTTTTTTTTTAGCTTGAACGTTTTGCCAATATTTAGTGAATAGCTTTAACGTAACCTAAAATTTGTTTATGTTTTGATAAAAGGGCACTTTATGAAATGTCGTATCTCAAAATATATATAACTAACGGTGATGCAACGTAGCTCAAATCCTTTCAAATTTAATGTTCTTTCTTAGTTTTATAGCAATTAGTATCAAAAAGATAATAGATTATTAGTTAAACGTCAAAAACTAAAAAAAGTGCGAATTTTTTTCCGTTTTTTACATCCTATGCTGAAATTATTTTTTTGTTTTTCTTTTAATATGCATTTTCGTATATATCTATAAGGCCTTTATAATATACCAAAATTGCAGCTTTGCAACTCCACTTGCGATTTGTATGAAAAACTTAGATAGCGGGCCTCCTGCCTTTGGAATTTCGGATTTATACTTTCAACTACAAAGTTCACTGACCTAATTTTACCCTTAAATTAAAGAATATTAAGTGCGCTATAAGGTCATTATTGTATGTTTTTCGTAGCATAATTAGGTGAGGCGATATTAAGTCGAAAACGTTAGCAAAACACAAAATTTTATCTAGTTTACAAAAAGGGGTACTTTTTAAAGTCTCGAATCTCTGAAACTATAAGACCTACGGTTATGCATGTTAGCTCAACTTGTTGGAAATTTATTAGTCTTTAAACGTTTATTTACATATGATATCAAAAAACGTAAGGTTTTTTAAATAAAAATCAGAAACTAAAAAATGGCCGTAAATTTCGCAGTTTTTCACGTACTACACAGCTAGCACAACTTTTTTTTGCTTGCAAAATATGGTTTTATACTGTCCTATGGTGTCTAAGCAACATACCAAAAATGCAGCGATACTACTTGATTTGCGAGTTTAGGGTAAAATTATGTACGATTTGACCGTACTAAGATAACACCACGCACAATTATTTTCACACATCTTTGACAAATTCAAATAGCGAATCAAAAATTTGAAGGGGCAATCAAAACTTTTTTTTAAATGGAGGGTTAAGTTTAGAGACATTCATAGGTGTGATGAATTGAAGGCTGAGTGATACTTCTCAACAAAATTTTGGGACCGTTTTTGAAGGGCAATTTTGTATGAAGTTCTCCTTCCATGTTTTATTTGTTCGTTGTTTAAATTGATTTTGTAGTCTTAGTGCTCTTTTTAGTATTATTTGATGGTATTGGATTTTAAACTATGATGATATATGTGACCTTTTACTTGTAAAACATCAACATCAACAATAGTTTCAAAATATTCATAACCATTTAGCGACTACGTTTAGGATTATTGAAGCATGCGGATTATGGTGATGAAGTACCCGGCATTAATCTCTACTCCTGTCTACATATAGACCTAGAAAACTTGAGGTTTCAATCAAGTACAGCCCTTTTAGGTCAAACCTTGCATAAACAATGGCTTATAAAATTAAATTGCATTATCACTTACAGGCAGCAGGTATGATTATGGTCAAACGTTTACGTATTATGAATTAAAAAAAATGTTGGATATGCCTATTAGATATATTATCTATGTATTTCCTGTTTTTCGATCGTGAGTGTGGGCGAACTTAAGTGTTTTTCAGTGCTTGGGTCAAACGATATAATGCTCTTACAATAATTACCGCGAAGGAAGGATGCCGCAAGAACTTGATCAAATTACTTTGACTTGGAAGATCCACTCCGATGCCACGTACAATTTTTTAACAATAGACAAGAAAATACTTTAGCACGCAGAGTTATCGCTCTGTTTTTTCTTTTAAATAACAGATAAAAAGATAAACAATCAAACCATTTACATCAACAGCGAATATTAGGATGCGAATTTTATAACACGACATATTTAATCAGACACGACTCTTTTGAAAAAATATTAATAGGTGTTTGACTTTTGATTAAGCGTGCCTCTAGTGATTCATCGTGACTATATTATAATATAATTTTGTACTTTGTTTCAGGTAACCCAACATTCCAAATCATGGAGCACCAAACGTCAGACGAAGATTTTTATAGCATATGCTTAAATATGACCAGTGATGAACTGAGTCTCGGAGCCTGTAACTATAGTAATGAATACGAAAGCGGTGAGCTTCTAGAAAAAGTCGTGTCCAGAGTTGTACCAATATTCTTCGGCTTCATCGGAATCGTCGGGCTGGTCGGCAATGCTTTGGTCGTATTGGTTGTCTCCGCCAACCCTGGCATGCGATCCACCACCAACCTCCTGATCATTAACCTGGCAGTAGCTGATCTCCTCTTCGTCATATTTTGCGTACCTTTCACAGCCACAGACTATGTAATGCCAAGATGGCCATTCGGCGACTGGTGGTGCAAAGTTGTGCAATATTTTATAGTAGTGACCGCCCACGCGTCAGTATATACCTTAGTGCTTATGTCCTTAGACAGATTTATGGCTGTAGTACACCCAATAGCATCAATGTCTATAAGAACAGAGAAGAACGCATTACTAGCAATAGCATGCATATGGGTGGTGATATTAACGACAGCAATACCCGTAGGAATATGCCACGGGGAGAGAGAGTACTCCTACTATAATAGAAACCATTCATCATGCGTCTTCCTGGAAGAGCAGGGATACAGCAAGCTGGGTTTCCAGATGTCGTTCTTCCTATCTTCATACGTCATACCATTGGCGTTGATTAGTTTTCTGTACATGTGTATGTTGATCCGGCTGTGGAAGAGTGCGCCGGGAGGGAGGGTGTCTGCGGAGAGCAGGAGAGGGAGGAAGAAAGTGACCAGGATGGTCGTCGTAGTGGTTGTGGTTTTTGCCGTGTGCTGGTGTCCTATACAGGTGAGCTGCATTTAATTTACTTATTACAGTTACTATTCCGCAAATGATGAAGTAAATCTACAGTCGAACTCAAATTATATGGTTAATTTGAGTTCGACTGTAGTTCGAATGATTTTTACTTAAGTTGTTAACCATAATTCGTCGGGGATAGTGCAATACAGCGTAACTACCAAAGCAGATAGAGTTCAAATATCAAACAATTGACACTCATATTGAGCCTGATTGAACTTGTTAGTTACGCGGTATTGTGCTATCCGACGATATCAAAATAAATTAATAAAATAAAAGAACACCAGAAAAACAGACTGAAAATATTTATTTTCGCGACAAATAAAATTACAAACTAAACAAATAAATGTTTCGAACACAAATAAATGGCGTACCTATATACAAGATTACGAAAACTTTTCACAGAAAATAAAATCCTCGTCACGTTGCGACATTTAACCCCTCGACTTACCTGAGACGAGGCAAAGAGATTACACTATTACCAACATAGTAAAAGATCTAGACAGACCGGTAGAAGCTTAAGTATTAACAGGACTGGTTCATAAATCTTTTAAATTAAATTTAAACTGATATAATACAACAAACAAAATAGCTAGCTTTTCCTCTAATTATTTCAAATACTTTTTTTTATTAGTTTTATTACATTGCATGGTTATTGAATACGAATAAGAATGATTTATTTACAGAAAAGGGTGACATACATTTTGTGAGTTATTATTTATACAATTTTATTTTGGATAAAAAATTTGACAATCAACAAAAATATTCACAGTGCGATAGTTATATTGCAATATATTTATTATCATTTAACATACTTTTAGTCTAAATGGCCAAATTATTCAACTGTAGCTCACAGATTTACATTTCTTTAATAATTATATTAACCGAATTATTATTTAATATCTAATATTATCCCTGAAGCACATAATCATGTGATTATATAAGCCAATTAATATATTATTTATAAATAATAAAATACATTTTTTTTTTTCTGAACAACACAGAGATTTTATGAGGACGAACGATCTATGCTATAATTTTAATCAATTTTTATTTTTCATTTCCAGCTACATAACAACGGCATTATGTTTGCCATTGCCGGTCAATTATAGCGATGGAGTACGGTCGGCTCTAATAATATGTATACAATTTTGATCCTTATGCCTATGACATACGTTCCGAAATGTATACATATTATTAGACGTGACTGTACCTATTTTCATATTGAAAGTTTGTAGGAAAGTTTACTTTGTTTTTAAAACGAGTTATTCCAATTTTTAAAAACACTTTAAGGTGACGATTTAAATTTAATAATTCTAATTATCATGAAAGCCACTCCCAAATTTGTTTAAAGATATTGTTTGTTAAAATGTAGATATTATCCAAATATTCTAAATCAGGTAAATTAATTGACATTTTATATGAGATGAGATATATAGTAATTTTTTATTGACTCGCCTTTTTTAATGAACTAATACCACGTTCGTTGAGAATGAAAACGAAATCTGGGTTGTATGATAGCAAATATCTTGCCGTTACCACTACAACCGTTACAACCAACAATATTTTTTCTGTAGCTGGATCTCAAACAAAAATTCTATCGTGACATGCCATTGAGGTCAACAGGGCTGGCTGTAGTTGCACAGTGCCCGTGGCTCCAAAGCGTCCTAGCCATCAACTACGCCAACAGACTATACACAGTTGCTTTCTTCATTCAGATTTACATGCAAAAAAAGCCACCAACCTTTGAAATATAATATTTTATGAAAAAATAAAATGTTAACGACCGTGGTGGACTTAAAATGGTATAAATAAAATCATTTACATTTAAAAGAAATGAGAAAATTGGCGTTATTAATTACTTCTATTTAAAGAGGTAATTTTAATTATTGGATTAATTTTATTAGTCTTAATAATCCGTTTTTATATCCTAAATTCACGTTAGCAATTAAAATAAACCACGAAAAATACAAACAAAAAACAAATGTCCATTACGAGTATAAAAAACTTGTGCAGCATTCAATAAATTGTTAGTTGTTTATATAGTTAGAAAAACGTACATTACTGTGCATAGCTTATGTAATAAACACACTCTGTAGTTATTAAAACAAGTATGTAGGTAACCGATCTATTTTTAATGAAGGCATTAAAAGCAGCAAGCGCCATGTTAAAATTTTACTTCGTCGAGATATAGCTTATGTACAAACTTACGCAATAATTCATAACCTGTTTGAGCGATCATTGTTAAATCGTTTTTATTAACCTTTTTTATCCCTGTTCCTCGTGGTTTACTAATGTGAGAAAATAATGTGTGAAAATTCGGCCAAATGAAATACGGCAAATAATAATTTGGTAAATGTTGGTATGCCAAGTGAATCATCTGCGAAAAGTGTGTGGTAAGTAATATTCGGCAAAACGAAATTATGCGAATAAGCAGGAGACCATTACTCGTACCATAAAATTATCCTGCTTTTGAATTCGCGTTTCATAACTTGAATTAACGGAACACGATATAATTGTAATGTTATTTATTCAAAGGGACCGCATTGTTGATAGCGCTTATGGCGTTATGCTCGTAATATGTTCTTATAAAAATACAACGCCGCGAGACGTAACATATACCTAAAGTGCCATCACAGATATATGGCATCACATTTTTGCGGTGGGTAGGCAGACACGTAAACACGGTAAATTTGACTTGTCTCTATTTATTTAATAATTAAAATATTTGTTGGTAAATAGCCATCTTATATATAACTTACATGAGTTAATTAGCCACTCACTGCTTGCCACAGTTAATTGTCACCACTAAACATAAGGTACAGCACTTTTAGCGCTAAGGTCCAAAGGTCGCTTAGAGACACTACATATTTCTTCATCATGGACCTTATTCAGCAGCTGCAGGTGAAGATGGATGAGCTGAAGAACACTTTTGTAACTCAGATGGCTTCTTTTGAGAGCTCCATTGCTGATAAAAATATCCCAGATAGTTCTCCGTTGCAATCCGATTATAAGATCTTCAGGGAGTACATATGGAGAGCAGTGGAGTGTCTCCAGCAGCAGATGGGATTTCTATTGGCATCAGTAGAAGATTTAGAAACCCGGTCTCGGTCAGGCATGCTGCTTCTTCATGGCATTAAGGAGACGGAGGGGGAAGATGTCACTGCAATTGCAGCATCTGAGTTTAGTAATACTTTAAAAGTTGAAAATATTACAACAAATTCCTTTTTTGCTTGTCATCGCCTTGGTAAAAAGCGAAATCCCAAACCTAGACCCATATTGGTGAAGTTTGGTTGCTTGCGGGCCAGGGCTGCAGTATGGGCTGCGAAGAAGAATTTCAAGGGCTCCGGCAAGACCATCTCTGAGTTCCTTACTTCATCTCGTCATGCTGTATTTTTGGAAGCTCGTCGAATCTATGGAGTCCAGGGTAGCTGGACTAGGGATGGTCGTGTCGTTGTGCAAGGCGGCGATGGAACACGTCATAAGGTGACGTCCATGGCGGAGCTCCTTTCACTTTCTTCGCCAGTAGCCGCCACTGCGGCTCCAGTTCCCGATGAGGTCCCTGGAGTCTCCTCGGGTCAGTGCGCCGAGGCCGCCAAGAAACCTGCGCTGGCGATGAAGGAGCCCGCGGGAACTGCGCGTCGCGTTCACAACCTTAGGAAAAAGAGTCCTGCGGCTTCTGCTTTTCGGTAGTTGCGTATTTCAGTATTTATGGTATTTCGTTAATTCTCCATCCACCTCTTATTGCAGTCCTTATGCTTTTAAATTTCTTCTCATACCTTCATGTTGCGTTAACAAATTGTTTTTATTGCCATTGCCAAAAGTAAGTGTGACGTACAAGTGTCATTTTGACAGCGGTAGATGGTTGCGTTCCGTTTTACTAGTTTCTAGATGTATTTTTCTATGCAATAAGCTATTGTTGTTTTTTTGTTTTTTTTTTGTTTTCCATTTTTGTTAATGCTAGTTGGTATTTCAAATTAATCACATAAATATTATGTAAAGTAGTAATAACTGTTGGTGAGCTAATGAGAAAGGTGTAAGTTTAGTTTGTTACTTTGTTACAGATTGTTGTAGTTTTTACATACGCATTGGCTTATACGTATATTTTATATTATATTGATATATTATACTTATAGTTAGTACCTTAATATATATAATTATTATATGTATATTTTGTTTTGTATTCAAAAGTATATTAGTAGTATTCTAGTTTATATTTTATATGTCAGATATTTTTAACGAGAGTCATGATAGTGAGTTCTTTTCCTTGTCATCTTCTAGTCACTATGACTCCTTGAGTGAAGCTTCAGATATATCTGATTTGTGCGATCGGCTGCATAACACTTTTGCCTTAGCTAAAAAACAATTTAATGTAGTCCATATTAACGCACAAAGTGTACCTGCACATTATACTGAGTTATTGTCGTCATTTGGCTCAAACCATCTTTGCCCTCGACTCTCTATCCCCTCCCTGGATACCGTTTGTTGCGTAATGACAGAACAGGTACTGCAGATGGTAGCTCTAGCATGATGCGTGGCGGTGGAGTGGCAGTCTACTTAAAAAGTGATCTGCCTTGTCGTGTTGTTTCGGAGTCTCCTGTTGCCCACTTGAACTCCTCGGAGCACCTTTTTCTTGAGGTGACTTTGCATCATGCTAGGGTGCTCCTTGGTGTCTTCTACAGCCCTAATTTGCATGTCAATTATTTTGATGCCCTCGAAAGAACCTTGGAAGATCTTTGTCCCCAATTTGATCACACCATAATTATGGGTGATTTCAACACATGCCTTTTAAAGAAAGATATCCGGTCCTTTAAACTTCAGTCCGTTGCGACTTCTCTTAACCTTAATATTCTGCCTTTTGGCCCTACCCACTATCCCCACAATGGTCCTCCTTCACTTTTAGATCTTGTTCTAACTTCTTCTCCAGATTTGGTTGTTTCGCATGGGCAACTCAATGCAGCTTCCTTTTCCTGTCACGACCTCATTTTTGCTTCTTTTAAAATTCGTCCACCCAAACGGAGGCATAAAATAGTATTGCGCCGTAACCTTCGTGGTGTTGATATGCAGGCACTATACGATGACCTTCGCAATGTTGACTGGAACAGCGTTGGATGTGTTGGTAGTGTGGATGAGATGGTTGAGACTTTTAATGATAAATTGCTTGCGATTTTTGATCATCACGCTCCTTTGACACCGATACGCGTACGTCACTACCCTGCGCCCTGGCTTACTCCCGAAATTAAAGTTCTCATGGAAAAAAGAAACAGAGCTCGCATTAAACTTAGGTCCAATCCTTCTGAAATTAATCAACATCGTTTTAATTCGCTGCGTAATCGCTGTAACAAGGTTTGTCGTGATGCAAGACGTCGTCATATTCACAAGTCCATTGACGAATGCCCACCGACTAAACTTTGGAACTTTTTAAAGTCTATTGGGGTGGGAAAAGTGTCACAGTGTCCATCTGGAATATTTGATCTGAATGGTATGAACTTACATTTCAGTTCTTCTCCTGCCTCTATTGACCATTCCATTAAATAACGTACACTGGCTTATCTTTCTCGCAAGCCCCAACCTGATTCCCCTACCTTCGTTTTTAATGAAATATCCCCTCAGGAAATACTTTCCTCTCTCAAGAATATTAAGACGAAGGCCATTGGTGAGGATGGCATAAGCTTGGACATGCTTATGCTTGTGGCGGATAACATTGCTCCCGTTCTTTCTAAAATTATTAATTATTCCTTGTCCTCTGGTACTTTCCCATCTATTTGGAAACAAGCGCATGTGATCCCACTTCCGAAAACTCCTAGTCCTTCTAGTTTTTCCCAATATCGTCCCATCTCCATCCTTCCTGTTTTATCAAAAGTAATTGAACATTTCGTGAATCGCCGCCTCTCATCACATTTAAACAGGCATGGCATGTTTAATCCCCTCCAATCCGGTTTCCGCCCCGGGCACAGTACTGTCACGGCCTTGGTCAAAGTTACCGATGACCTTCGTCATAATATCGAGGACAGGAAGCTAACTCTGCTGGTCCTTTTGGACTTTAGTAGTGCCTTCAATACAGTAGACTTTGATATTCTTTTAGGTATACTTAATACGCTAAACATTTCCCAAAGCGCTTTATCTTGGTTCCGGAGTTACCTCTTTGGCCGACGCCAGCGTATAAGAGTTGATGACAAAGTCTCGGATTGGGCCGACCTTGCCGCTGGTGTCCCTCAGGGAGGAGTACTTTCCCCTCTTCTTTTCTCTATCTTTATTGACGGCATTACTAAATGTCTAAAGTCCAGTTATCATTTATATGCGGATGATTTGCAGATTTACGCAGCGGCTAGCATTGACGATCTGTCATCTCTGTTCGATAAGGTTAATTGCGACTTGAGGTCTATTCGAGATTGGGCCTCTAATTTCGGTTTAACAGTAAATGCTAGGAAGTCGCAGGCAATTGTCATTGGTGGTCCCTATTATGTCTCCAAACTGTCGGACATCGTGCTGCCCAATGTTATTTATGACGGAACTGTAATCCCCCTTTCCTCCACTGTCAAAAACTTGGGCATCATCCTGGACCAGACACTCTCGTGGACGCCGCACGTAACTGAGGTTAGTAGGAAGATGTTTGCTTCGCTACACTCTCTGAGACGTCTACAAAATTTCCTTCCTTTACCTACTAAAGTCACTCTGGCTCGTTCCCTTTTACTTCCCCTTCTCGATTATGGCGACATTGCCTTTGTGGACCTCAGAGAGGAGCTTCTTGACAAGCTAGAACGTTTGCAGAATGTCTGCATTAGATATGTATTTGGTTTGCGTAAGTACGATCATGTTTCTGCCTTCCGCACGCAGCTAGGCTGGTTGCCCATCCGTCGCCGTAGAGATGTGCATGTTCTGTCATTACTCTTCAATGCATTGTTTAACCCTTCGTCCCCTCCATACTTAAATGAAAATTTTAATTTTTTGGCGACTGCTAGTGGTCATCGCCTGCGCTCTAGTGAAAATCTCACTCTAGCCATTCCGCCTAAAAAAACGAGGAAATTTTCAAGATCTTTCACTGCCTACTCAGTAAAATTGTGGAATGGGCTGCCGGTGGACGTTAGACAGTCGCAGTCTGTTGCTTCTCTCAAGGTGAAACTGAAAAAGTTGTGGCTATCAGACTCGTAAAGTTAGGTATTATGTAGGTACGATGATTAATATTTGTATTACATACATATGTATACATATATATTTATATATAGGTTAGGTATATATTAGTAGCAGTGTTAGGTATATATTAGTTTACGTTAGAAATTATAACATGTATTATATTATACTATTATACAAATGTATAGGTGATGGGTATTTGTTTAGTGATTTTAAGTTGGTATGTAGTAAATTTGAAATTTTGGCTCATTTAAATTAAGTGCTCATTATTAGTTTGCCTCTCACTGTATTTTTGTCTTGTATATCCTTTTATGTTATTTCAAGGGTTAGCTGGAAGAGATCCCTGTTAGGGATAAGTTCGCCTTTGTACATATTCTTGTATTTACTGTTGTTTTGTTTTTACACTCTGTAAACTTGTTTATGTGCAATAAAGTTATATATACATACATACATACATACACATCAGATAACATCACATATTGTGTTATAGAAAATAATGGGGTACCATTGCTTTTAAGCGTAAAGTTTTTATTATGATAACTTCGATGACGTTTGATCCATATCGTTATATCGGTTTTATTGTAAGTTACGAACTCGGTAAGGTTAATTGAAGAAGTTTCACGTAATTAAGAGATATGATATGATTAAAGTAAGACGGTCGGTTGTTTTAGCAAATTAAGACTTAAAAGGGAATTAATTACACATTTAATAACAAAAACGGATTCAGAGTTACTTTGAATTGTTATTCTCTTTGACCTTAATTTGAAAATGGTTAGGCTTGTTAGGGAATAAGGACAATTTGTAGGTATTGTTACGTTCGTGGGGTGGGTTTTTCTATAGAAAATGTATAAACAAGCCACTAATTAAAACTGATACTTTAATTACTAATTAAAAGAACAAACACCAACTAAAACACTAATCACACACTCAATACTGGTCTACTTTTGCACTCTCAAAATCGCAGTTAGATTCGCAGTCTTCGCTCTTAATGTTAGCTCTTCGCTGTCTCACTTGAAACTACTCCTTCGGCCGGGTCATACTGGGCTTTTATACAAGCCACTCAAATCTACAAAGTACGAGATAATTCGATTCTAGAAAGTTCCCGAGTCAGGTGCGCGAACATTCTAGAGTATCGCTGTCTCTTTCTACAGGTTTCTCTTTCACACCCGTCGAGAATGTTCTCTCTATAGCTCTGTCTCGTTCACATCCTTCCAGAACATTCTCTCGTGCTGTCTCTATCTAATAGTGCTTTCTCTTTCACTCCTATGGGAAATTTAGCTATATACCGATTTGTACTTGAGAGGCCCGAAAGGGGTCCTGAAAACGCCTGAAAACGGGTTTTCAGGTTATTGCGCCATCCGATAGAGGGTATCCTGAAACGGCCTGAAAACATGTTTCAGGCGCCTGAAAACGACGGTATCTGGGGTGAATATTTGATTTTGTAGTATGTGAAAGAGGACCTTATGAAACGGCCTGAAAATGCATTTCAGCCTGCTGAAAATGCTTCTAACGTGTCTAAAATCACATTTGTAATTTTTATCATGCCACCGGCGTAACAGTATCATTATTTTTTTAATGTTATTACTTATTACGTATTGGACACTTTATTTATTTCATTTTATTTATTTAAACTTTATTGCACAATACCGAAATAAAGTTGAAATGGCGGACTTAATTCCTTAAGGCACTTTATACCAGTCAACCATTGGGCAAAAAAGGTTTGTGTGTGGTTGTTGTATTGTACTTTAGACTCCTTAAAAAAAATTGCCTGATAACAATTTAATATTAGCCTCCGTATCCTAGTTTGCCATCCTACGAAGCTAGAGGGTCCATTCCTGGCATTATTTGTGTATTTATTTATCACAAATATTTGTTCTTCAGGTCATGGCTGTCTATATAGGTATTTAAGTAACTATATGTATCTATCTATTACATACATTGTCGCTTGGTACCTACATCTCAAGCCTTATTAAGCTTACTACGGGCTTAGGTCGATTTGCGTTAGATGTCTTGTCCAAAGATATAATGACAAAGTTTTAACGCTTGAATACTTGAGTAGTCGCTTATGGGTTTACGGAACTTGTGTTATACTGATTTGTTGGCTCTGCATCGTGAAATGTCAGCACATATTGAAAATGCGTATCGTAAGTTACTAGTCATGATACTATAATATCCATATTGTGTTATTTTGCCACTAAAGAGGTACAAATTATGTATGTATCAAATGTAAACTCTTTTTGTTGACGAGGTTGATTTGATTCGCACGTTGTTGTGATATCATTATAAGTAATAATAATTAAATTACTATTTGACAATATACAGCTAGGATATACTCATAAGAGTGCCTAATCAAAAGTCAGGCCCGTCTCTCACGAGGCGACTCTCAAGCAATTTGCGTTTCATACCTACACGTCGCTTGTGAGTAGCCGCCATATTGATTCGCGACTTTGATACGACGAGACGCGTCGACGACGCGTTTCAAAGCTGACTGAAATTTAGGTTTTATAACTTTACGCTAATTGGGTGACCCAAAATGTGAAAATGCCCATCAGTCGCTCGCTACGCTCGTGCTGGTCGCACGCTACTCGAGTCGCATACGTAGGATGCCCTGAAAATTTCGGGAATTTAATACTTAGGAACGTATATTTGACATGTGTTATACCTCTTTCTTACAAGCATAGTCTCATTATTCGAAAACACTGGCCATTTAGAAAAAAAAAACAATGTCCGATTTTCAATTGTTTTTTAAAGTCGTTGAGTCGCTGGTGAAAATGGAGCTGTCCCGCGAAAGTTTTAGAGCAATGATTTATTATGACTTTAAAAGTGGATTAACAAAACAACAATGTGGAGACCGATTAACTATTGCTTTTAGTAGTGAAGCACCTTCAAAGACGACCATATACAGGTGGTATTCGGAATTCCAACGTGGCCGTGTGTCTCTTGCGGATGACGTACGTGAGGGTCGACCGAAAACGGCCGTTACCGATCAAAACATCGATGTTGTTCGCCAACTGATAAAGGAAAATAGGCATGTTACATATCGGGAGATTCAGGAGACTTTAGGCATTGGAATGAGTCAGGTACAAGTTATTTTACAACAAGAGTTGGGCGTGCGGAAGTTATTTTCCCGGTGGATTCCTCACTTGTTATCTGACGACCAGAAAACGGTACGTGTCAATTGGTGCCGCAAAACTTTAAAAAGATTTAATGGAGGAAGCTCAAATGCCGTTTTTAGTATTGTGTCAGGTGACGAATCATGGATTTACGGATATGAGCCTGAATCGAAAAACCAATCTCGAGTTTAGGTTTACGAAGACGAACCGAAGCCGACAAAAGTTGTTCGTTCTCGCAGCACGATCAAAAAAATGGTAGCCACGTTTGTCTCCAAATCGGGTCACGTGGCGACTATCGCTCTTGAAGATCGAAGAACTGTCAATGCCGATTGGTATATAGGCGTTTGTTTACCGATTGTTTTTGCTGAACTGCGAAAAACTAACCCTAACCGCCGTATTATACTACACCATGATAATGCCAGCCCTCACACCGCTCAGAAAACAGACGACTATCTGAAGGGCGAAAACGTCGAATTACTGGACCATCCTCCGTACAGCCCCGACCTAAGTCCCAACGATTTTTTTTCTTTCCCGAAAATAAAGAATCGGTTGCGTGGTCAGCGTTTTCAGACCGCGGAAGAAGCGGACGACGCTTATAAAATGGCCATTTTGTCAACCCCCACTTCAGACTTCAATAACTGTTTTAAAAACTGGTTTCAGAGAATGAAAAAGTGTATTAAACACAAAGGAGAATACTTTGAAAAACAATAAAAGTACTTTTATTTCATTAAAATGCGTATTTTTTCCGATTCCCGAAACTTTCAGGGCAACCTACGTACGCGTTGCAGACGAAATGGCGGCGGCGGAACTTTTTAATGTTCATTTCGTACAGGAGGTGGAAAAATATGCATGTTTGTATAATTATAAGCTGCCAGAGTATGTCAGGAAAGAGTATGTAACAGAAAAGGCGTGGATTGAGATTGGATAAAAAAACTTAAATTATTAAAAGGAATACGGAATCACCCTGAATCGTTTTTTTATATATTCGCATGTTTTTGTAATAAGGTAGCAAAATATTGTCTTCTTCACTCGAGTTACTCAACATTGTCGCGCCAATGTGTTCCGCAACTGATGCAAAATAGTCTCTCTGATTAGCGTAGCACCGTGTGTGCAAACGAGTAGCATACCGGTAGGCGACCATGGTTTGGGTCTCAGTCGCGTAGCATTTGAATAGCCTCGTGAGAGACGGGCCTTAGTTCCATTAATTAGTTAAAATAAAAGGTTGTTATAATATATTCGTATCATTATGTTTGTGCACTGTGAATTTCAATACATTGTATGATATTGAATGCCGTATATCTATGATATTATATTTTATATTTATTTCACCCACTAAGTCCATTGAACCTTCGATGCAAAAAGTGTTAGGAACTAGGGCGCCACTGTGCAAGTTTTACCAATATTATGTGATTCTGTTCTTCAAAAATGTAATCACTCCTTGGCTATCTTATTTGCGGGGCCCTTACGGATACACTTCGACCCATTGGGATCTTTTGTGAACTCCTTGGCTAAAGATCAAGGACACAAATTTGATATTTTATTTCAGCAATTATTAAAGAAGCTATCTTCCACTTTTTCGGCTATCCTAAAGCGAAATAAAATAATTTTCTTCGTTTATCGAAAATCGTGTTGCAAAACGGAATTGAGAAATGGATCTGAATTATTAATTCGCTTTTATCCTTTTCGCCTTTTCATTTTATGGTTCTTTAAATATTCAGATACTATTTTTGATCATGAATCAGAGTCGTATTTTTTACTGATGAATATTTGATAGCTGGATAATGGATATTATTGACTATTTAACTGAATAAATGAAGGGTCCACGGAAAGAACGTGTCTAGTCTATTCAAATTACAGAAGGAAAACCCATCTTACTTTTAACAGAATAAGGTGTGAATTTGCCCTATATATAAATGTCTTAGGACATGTCACCCACACAAATCGACCTATCCACGGTAAGCTCAATTGAGGATGTGGGTACCAGGCAACAATACTCGTATCTTTAATAGATAGATACATATCGATACTTAAATACATAGACAGCCATGACCTAGGAACAAATATTTGTGATAAATCAATACCGTAATAATGCCTTCCCCGGGATTCAAACCCGGAACCTCCAGATTCGTTCGTAGGCAGGGCCACTAGGTACTAACTAGGCTACGGAGGCTGACAAGTTAAATATTACTTTAGTAAGTGGCATTGTGTAAATCCGATGTACCATCATCGGTTACTCAAGCATACGCTATATTTATTGCATTAGATGCTAAGTTTAAGGATTTACAGGTCAAATAAAACCCCTTATTCGGGACTGATGACATTTTTTACTTTCGAATCGTGATGTCAGTAGACAACATTTCAAAATTCCTATGATACTTAACCAATAAACTTAAACTTTATCGAGGCTTTTCGGGATCATGTAAGTGAATAATGTATGCTATCTGATCACTGAAATCACATTAAACGCTCGTTGCCATATCATATCTATATCCTGTACACGGAAATGTTAATCAAACATGTATTAGAAAATTTAAATCCCATCAAAAACATTACATGTAAAAAGGTGCAAGTCTCGCAGCATAGCAGTTGTTACACCACAAAAAAGTTATGAGATAGTTTGCATAACTTTAAAATCTGGCAGAAATTTCCAATTTTCAGATTTTCTGTGTAATAGGTAGGCTATAAACTACTTATGTTTCAAATTTTGAGCTCCTAGGCCATCTAGAAATATCTAAGATTATTGATGATCGATGAGTCAGTGAGTGACAAAACTAAGGAGCTTTGACATGCGGTAATTTCTAAACTACAAGTTATAATTGATATCAAACAAGATTATTATGTAACTCATGTTATGGCCTACAAGTCGCAGAAAATTCACACTTCTAGCTGTAACCAGCGCGAAATTACAGACGGTTGAAAATGGCCTGAACGGCTTCGAGAAAAGGATCGTACGACCGTGCCTTTTTTTTGCTCGACTTGGCGGGGGCACTGCCGTGCCCCCAGATTCGACACAACTTGACAAAGTCATCAGCCTCGGCAAACAGTTAAATCTTGTAAATAAACGCTTCCAACTTTATAACGAAATCAAAATAAGCCTCAAACCTTCGGAACCCTTCGAGGGAAGCAAACAATAAACAAACAAGGCGAGCTTTGTTTATTAGATTGCTATTTCATGTACTTACTTAATCCTTTTGCAAACTGTGTACTTGTATGAGATTCAAGTTACCCATTTTTGGCAGTTGGATACTGTAAAGCAAAAATAGATCATATTTTTAGCAACAGCGATTTATACACATTTACTTAGGTACCTATTTATACCAGGAAGGCTTGAGACTTTTGATTAGAAATTTAATTTCGCAAAAACATACCTCTCTCAGTACGATCAGTTCCAAAAATACCTGTTTTGAATATATTGTAATAATGATTGGTTTTGATCAGGTACTTTCTGCTTTGTAAACATATTATTAGCCTAATATTTTCTTCGGTTACCGCGAGGATTACTCATGAAATAAAACAATGAAAACGGATAAACTCGCGCATATTAACTAATTTTAACTTCATTCCGACGTTTCGAACACTTTACGGGGTTCGTGGTCTGTGGATGACTGGAAGTGAACCCTGTAAAGTGTTCGAAACGTCGGAATGAAGTTAAAATTAGTCAATATACGCGAGTTTGTCCGTTTTTATTGTTTTATTTCATTATTATTAGCCTTTTGACTGTCAGATGGCGAAGGAATATGCCGAGCTCCAGACGCCACGCGTTCATTATTATTTAAGCGAAATTGAACTTTACGATATACCGCATATAAGTCGTTACTGCATCGGCGACGTCGACAGCTGTAGCCGTCGTTGGTATCCGTGGCAAGATTTTGCGGCGTCGTCGTCTATAGCCGACTGTAGCTGTCAAAAGGTTAGGAATGCCCGTATTAGTACAAGCACTTTGTTATACATAGTAGGTACCTAAGCATAAAATGAACGTTATATTCTTGATATACATAGAACCTCTAAAATAAATTCTGATATCTCATTTCATTTTTGCTAATTGTACAGGAGAGTGAATTAAAGTATTTTTTGTTAAGGTTAATTTATCCAAAAATATTATGATAAAATTAAATTCCTAATAATTTAAAAATAGCTGAATAAATGGTCTATGAAGAGTGGTATCCAAAGCTTTCAATGTTTAGACAAAAGCTTAAAAACCAGCGTATCTTGTTTCAGATAATTCTGCTAGTGAAAGCACTGGACGCGTACAGCATCAACTACTTCACGGTGACGGCACAGATCGTGTCCCACGTGCTGGCGTACATGAACAGCTGTGTCAACCCACTGCTGTATGCGTTCCTGTCGGAGAACTTCAGGGTCGCTTTTAGAAAGGTTAGTAACATTACTATCAGTATAATTATTATTAACATACAGTGAATAGATAAAAGTACGCGGGCGAAGCCGCGGGTAACTGCTAGTTTTTAATATTCGTACCTACTATTCGTTTATTTTATGATTAAATATAACCCATGACATTCCAAAAAAATATATTTTACTCCTAATCAGAGTCTAAGACAAACCAAATCACGTTCCTACTCAATTTCAGCTTTGAATTACCCAATTTGCAATAATCGTGTAATCGTACTAAAGAAAGGAACGACATTTCTGCTCAAAGCGTATTACGGATAAAATTATACAAGAAAGTCTCTTAAATCGTAATCAGCAACGTCTTTAAGCTCTTGTTAAAATGGAAGTGATTTGAGACAAAAAAGCTTATTATTAATAGGTATACAGTGTGTAAGTCTAATACGGGCGATCAATTAAAGTAGTGTATTATTGGTGCAGCTGGATCAGATAAGATCCAGCTGCACCAAAAATACACATTCGAATACTAATTTGAATCGATTCAAGAAGTTATCATTCAAATACACATTTTGTTGGCGTCAATAGATTTAAGTTCCCCACTATTTATCCATTAGAGATTTACTTTAAATAAATTTAAAAATTATTATACCAATTTTTTATAAGTGCTCTATTTAAATACTATAATGTTTATTAAAAAGGACTTACCGACATATTTTCAGTAGAACTAACTGCTGTTAAAATATTGTATTGAATAAGTTTGTTCACTTATTTTCAGGATTTATATCCGAAAATATCATCGTTATTAGAGTTCAAAATATCATGTATTTTATTGAAATTCGTATATGGAAAGTCATATGGAGTGATTGGCGACTGACAAATATGATACCGTCTGTGTTGATATCCATATACCGCTCGGCGAATCATAATCATAATAAGTTAAATAGAATTGAAGCGTGAAATTGATTCTTAATACATACGGTTAGTCATCAAATTGTATTGACATACGTGTGGATTTACAGAGTGAGCAATAATGCGCTGATGCAAATAAAATATACTAGCTCATATCGTGACTTCGTCTTCTTATTTAAGATTAATAGTATGTTTAAAGCAAAATAAATCCAGAAAAAGATAGATAAATGAATGTAAATAAATAGCAGCCAAAATCATAACCCACTTCTGCGTTACCGTAGTCGGGTAAAAATCGTGTTTGTTCTTACTTTAACAGATTATATTATATCTAATAATTTTTGTGCAGTTACGGCCATAAATATAATATATTAGCACTTCACATACAGATGTCTGATAAGGTGAAAAATGTATACTTATTTTTGTCGTCGACCGTTCACATATACCATACCTACCTGCCCGCAAATCATAATCATAATATGTGAAATAAAATAAAACATACCAAATTGAGTCTTAATACATGCGTTTAGTGATCAAATTGTGTTGAAATACGATCGTGTGCATTCGTATTTTGAAGAATTATTAGTAATAATGCGCTGATGCAAATAAAATATACTAGCTCCTATCCTGACTTTGTCTTCTTTTCTAAGATTACGAGTACTAGATAAACGAACGTATACAATTATAATGAAGTTACTTGGTACAGTCAAGGGCATTATATATATATATATATATATATATATATATATATATATATATATATATATATATATATATATACACTTCTCCATACTGATCCTTTACAAATGTGTCTATATATTAATGCACTCGACTGTACGTACCTGCACATTTTGTTTTACATAACTGATGTATTGTTTTCGTTTGTTTGTTGATTAAAGGTAAGTATCTACTCAAAATAATATTGACTAAATATGAAAATAAAATGTTATTATTTATTGATAGGAAGTAAACCCACAGTATGAAGGTAAGCGAAATATAGAGCTTCTACTTTAGGCTAAGTGCTGAATTGCTGATGTGCCTTCGAAACTGTACCTTTTTAATCGCGTCGACAAATTTCATATATGGGAGAGCTCCACGTGAATGTTCACTACTTAAGCCGCCCGATCGGGCCTATTGCTTCATTCCGATAAACAGGAAGCAAGGAAACCCACTCTTCTCTTCCCAACTCCAGCTACAGCACATCATCATCATCATGTAAGTATGAATCAATGTATATGTTAATGTTACTAATAGGTACTAGAATCATCATAAACTCGTAATAACAATTGAAGAGTGTCTTTTTAAATGGGCTTATTTTGTGTGATCACTTAGACAAAGAGCATACTTTGTGTGAAAAAAAAAACTCATAGAGAAATAACCCCTTTGAAAAGACACTCCTCAATTAATAATTATTTAAATTAAAAAAATGTTAGAGTAATAGAGAATTATAATAATTATATAGAAAGACACGAGTAATTAGCTACTTAGAATTATAACTTAACCTTTCAAACTAATGTACTATCAGCATCACTGTTAACTACACATTTGTAAGCGTTATTGCAATGACATAAGGTCTATCGATGGTTAGTTATGGGTGTTGCTACTTGCTGTTAATACCTACAGTCAGCCAATTTGATTTCTACTTACTGAGACAGTTCTATAGTGATATAAAACTTTGTCTCAGTAACTAACAACGTCGTAGTCCTGTAGAAAGTAATCTAGTAGTTACTATGACAAAATTTTATAGTGTGTGTGTATGCGTGTGTGTGTGTGTGTGTGTGTGTGCGTGTGTGAATATACTTGATAATATCGTTCTCTTCGAGATCAATGAATACTTAATAATTATTTCTGATTACCTACCTATCTGTTTCTAAATAATACATAATTGGGTTTACCTTAAATTCGTAACTAAAGTATCCGCACTCTATTATTCAAGCTCATGTTTAATGATTGTAAATTTAATAGTAACATATTTATCTGATTTTCAGGTCGAAACGCTCGAATGCCGAAGAATTGTTCCTATCGTCGTCCTCGGAGGATGATTCGCCCCCGCCGCCGCCGCCGCCGCCGCCGAAGGCTGATGAGGGTGACAAAAGGAATAAGAAGAAGTCCAAGCCTTCGACATCGGCGAGCTCGAAGAGGGTGAGAATTGCACCAGCACCAATGAAGCCGCGACACGGCACTGCGGCGGAGCTATTCGGCGCCGACAGTGATGACGAGGGGTTGGAGGCGAACCAAACTTCAGGCGAGGGTAAATTATTATCCTACATTTCACGAAGGCTTGCGAATGGTTTCGCGCGTCAGGCAAATCCAGATAAAAAGGGCACCCACTTTGTTGAGGTTAAAGTTTTCAAATGCAGTGATATTGAACAGGTATCGCCAGTGAATCGATGGCGTCATGCCGTAGTCAATATTAAAAACCGAACCGATGATAATACTGAAGCTTGGAGACACTTGGCCAATTTTATTCACGCAACGCGAAAAGAATACCGAACGTGTGTGCCGTCATTTGTTAGTAATTATTATTGATGAATTTTAAACATTGTATCGATTTATTATTATCTTAATGTTAATACATCTGCTATAGAATACCGGAGTAATAAATAAATAAATTATGCTCCTATATTTACAGTATTCATATTGCCTTGCGTGTATAAATTTAGCTGAATGTCTACACCCTGTAGTGTTAGAGTGAATTCTTTTTCGTAATGTATAATTCCAACTATGTATAAATTTATATATATATATATATATATATATATATGAAATACACCCTAACATTGAAGCGTGGAAACATTAAGCTTAATTTATTCACGCAGCGCAAAAGGAATACCACAGATATGGGTTCTCATTTTTAGTTAGCATCTATTATATTACTGATGTTTTAACTCTGTGTTCATTCTTAACTTAAGTACCTATATATTTGTTATAAAATATAAGTTCTTTAACATATCATTTAACAAATAATAATAAATGTATCTTATATTACCTTCAAATAAATTGTAATCTATAAAGTGTGTCATTTTGTTTACAGTGAGATCACATAACCTCCCGTCATCCAGAACTATTTCAATGAAATGTGACAAATGTGGAATTGAATTGCCTAAGAATGAATACAATTATCATTTGAGAACCAATTTACATAAATCGAATTGCATATTGAAAACTGATTTTAATAATATTGAAATTATAGCAACTGCCTTTAAAAACAGAATAGTAACGTATCGTTTGAATCCAATACAAAATGAATACCCCACTCCTGAGACGTTTCTGTGCGATATTCAAAGTAACATTATGAAAGTTGTGGAAATGTCATTACTGAAACATAAATGTATCAAAATAAACTATGAGCTATTCGTTTACTTTACATTACCACATTCAGACAAACAACAATTAAAGTCGTTCAATACAAAATATGATGTTATTTATGGAAACTCGAATATTAATGAGCTGTTTGCAAAAACGATTGAGCATTTGAAAGATAAACTTACTGAATTTGAACACCGTGAATCTGGCTGGTCTTTTGTTGCAATAAGTCATTTAGAAGTCAATGTAAACAAGTATTGTCCGATGCGAGGAGGTACTTACATACCTTTACCTCCTACTGTCAAAAATACCAAAAGCTGCATTAATATTCAGAACAATGATAATTATTGCTTTTTATGGAGTATACTTGCTGGTCTATATCCTGCAAAGAGCAATGTGTGTCGAACTAAATCATACCCGCACTATTCAGATGTTTTAAATATAGACGGAATAGCATTCCCCTTATCAGTCAAAGATATACAGTTATTTGAAAAGAATAACCCTGAAATAAGCATTAATATATATGGATTAGATAATAAGTGTGTTGTAACAGGCCCCCTGTACAAATCAAAATCAAAGAAAAATAATCATTTTAATTTGTTATACATAGAAAAAAATGGTAAAGGACATTATTGCTTCATTAAAGACCTTGTACGATTAATTCGAAAACAAGTAACTTTACATAGAGGTCAAATGAATTTCTGTGACTCATGTTTACAATTTTTTAAAAGCGAAAATAAATTTAAAACTCATCATTGTTCTGAAATTGTAACAGTTTTACCTAATGAAAATACTGTCATTCAATTTAAGAATTTCGAACGCAAGCAAAAAATTAATTTCATTATATACGCTGACTTCGAAAGCATGTTAATTAATTGTAATTCAAAGAATGGTAAAAATACGCAGAACCTGAAAAAGCATGTCCCAACATGTTTTGGTTATTATGTATGCTGCTCGCACGATTCCAGTTTGAATAAATACGTTTCTTACAGAGGTGAAGATTGCGTGAAAGTTTTTGTTGAATGGTTAATTAACGATATTCAAGAAATTAACAGTATACTGATTAAAAATAATCCTATGAATCCATTATCAAAAGAAGAACAATGTAATTATGAGAATGCTACACACTGTCATATTTGTAAACAGTTTTTATTTGGTGACAAAGTTCGTGATCACGATCACATCACATCAGAATACAGAGGTGCCTCTCACTCACTATGCAACCTGCAATACAGAATCTGTCCATTTGTACCAGTTGTCTTACATAATTTAGCTGGGTATGATAGTCATCTCTTTATAGAAGAACTTACAAAGTACCCCGGTTCTATTAAAATAATGCCACAGTCCAAGGAAAAATATTCATGTATAAAAAAAACGATATCTTCAACTAACGAACCGAGTCAATCACTTGAAATAAAGTTTATTGATTCCTACCAATTTCTTAGTTCCAGTTTATTTGAGTTAACCAAAAGTTTGAACAAAGAAGATTATGTTAACTTGTCTAAAGAATTTACTGATGGGTACCACTTTCAGTTATTAACTCGTAAAGGTGTTTACCCTTATGATTACATTGATTCCTGGTTAAAATATGAAGACAATAAATTACCAGAAAAAGAACGGTTTTATAATTCTCTGCAATGTAAACGTATATCAGATACCGATTTTAAGCATGCCGAAACTGTATGGTCAGCTTTTAATATAAAGACTTTAGGAGAATATACTGATTTATACTTAAAATGTGACGTCTTATTGTTATGCGATGTATTTGAACATTTTAGAAATACTAGTTTGCAGCATTATAATCTGGACCCTGCTTATTATGTATCTGCGCCTAATTTAAGTTGGGATGCTATGCTTTTGTTTACAGACGTAAAATTACAATTAATACACGATTTAGAAGTATATCAGATGATAGAAAGAGGAATACGTGGCGGGTTAGCCCAGTGTTCTCTTCGGAATTCAAAAGCAAACAATAAATACACACCCGATTATGATGCTTCTAAACCCACATCATATTTGATATATTTAGATTGTAACAATCTCTATGGTTATGCGATGAGACAAAAAATACCTGTATCAGATTTTGAATTTTTAAATCCCGATGAAGTTATCAATTTTAACATACTGACCATACCAAGAAACGGTGAACATGGATACATTTTAGAAGTTGATATGAGTTATCCTGATCATTTACATGATTATCATGCTGACTTGCCCTTTGCACCTGAAAAGTTTGTCCCGCCTGGAGGAAAGACAGAAAAGTTAATTGCAAATTTACATGACAAATACAACTATATCATTCATTTCGTACATTTAAAAGAATGTCTAAAGAATGGGTTAGTGTTACAGAAAATACATCGCATCCTTCGTTTTAGACAGTCTAATTTCTTACAAAAATATATTGATCTCAATACTCGATTGCGACAAGAAGCTTCTACTACATTTGAGAAAGACTTTTTTAAATTACTAAACAATGCTATATTTGGTAAAACCATTGAAAACAAGCGAAATCATATGCAAGTTCAATTAGTTACAAAATGGAAAGACAATGACAATAAAACAAACAAGCACTTAGGTGCAGAGA
This sequence comes from Thaumatotibia leucotreta, assembly GCA_025490895.1. Lineage (NCBI taxonomy): Eukaryota > Metazoa > Arthropoda > Insecta > Lepidoptera > Tortricidae > Thaumatotibia > Thaumatotibia leucotreta. Next base: position 3,677 of record JALPQI010030274.1, on the reverse strand, counting down.
AAATACTATTGAAACCTAATGTAAAGAGTGTATCTATAATTAATGAAAACTTTGTAGCTATTCAATTAAGTCCAGAAAAAATTTGTTTAGACCGCCCCATTTATGTTGGATTTACAGTTTTAGAATTGGCGAAAAAGCACCTATACCGATTTCATTATGATTTCGTTAAAAAAACGTACCAAGAAAATGTTAAACTCTGCTATACTGATACTGACAGCCTTCTATATAACATTATAACTGACGACTTTTACAACGATCTAAATAAAAACATATTAAAATTTGATACTAGTAATTATGAGCACAATAACCCGTACGGTATACCTAAATTGAATGCTAAAGTACCTGGTTTATTTAAAGATGAATTTGGCGGTGTGGTAATTACTGAATTCGTTGGATTAAGAGCTAAACTGTATTGTTTAAAAAGTGTAAAGAAGACAATAACAAAAGCAAAAGGAGTCACGAAACCTATAACTAATAAATTAAAAATTAAACATTTTGACGAAGCTTTGCAAACAAAAAAAGTGTATAGCCATAATATGAATATGATACGATCTATCAAACATGTTTTATATTCACAGCAAGTTGATAAAGTCGTTTTAAACTGTAACGACGATAAAAGGCAAATACTGCCCGACAACATACAAACTTTACCATGGGGCCACTGTAATACTATATTTTAAATTAAATATAATCGTGAAGTATTTAAGTATAATTTGTTTTTTTATAAGTTAATTTTAAGGCTTCTCTGTATCACTCTCATAAATGCAATAAATTAATTGACTTGTTAAATAATCATTGTTGTTTTTATTTGGTAAAGCACCTATATAAAGCGTTGAAATATCATATTTTCCTCATATTCACAATGAAATTCATTAAGCATACTCAAACTCTGGAAGTAAATAGTATAATAGTAGAAAATGATCGTCACAGAAATACAACACATAGTACATTATTCCCCAATACAATTCGTTGTATAATATGTGGACCCTCAAACTGTGGTAAAACTAATATAATGTTAAATTTACTAATACATGAAAATGGTCTAAAGTTTAAAAATATCTATTTGTATTCAAAGACAGCTTTCCAGCCAAAGTATCGTTACCTCCAGCAAATTATGGAGAAAGTTCCAGATGCCAAGTTTTTAATATTTAACGACAATAACGAAGTTATTCATCCAAATGACGCCATGACCGATTCAATCATGATTTTTGATGATGTCGCATGTGAAAATCAAGTAAACATTCGCAACTACTTTGCTATGGGAAGACATAGACAAATTGATTGTTTTTATTTATCGCAAACTTATTCCAAAATTCCAAAACAATTGCTAAGGGATAATGTCAATCTGTTAATTGTTTTCAAACAGGATGATATTAACTTGAAACATATATACAATGAACATGTGAACACTGATATGGATTGGATAAAATTCAAAGAACTTTGTTCAATTATATGGTATACTCGATTTAGCTTTTTACTGATCAATAAAGATTGCGGTATAAATAAAGGTCGATATAGACAAGGGTTTGACACATATATTTATTTTTAGATTTTCCATTATAAAATGATTTAAATGTCAACGTAGTCCTCACTTGAATTTAAGTGCCTGTATTAATCGGTTGATGTTAACGCTGGTAAAATGGATACACGTTTAAAAGAACAAGTTATTAAAGCTGCAGATAATATTAAAAAAAAAATAAAGAAGATTAATAATGAAGAACATGAAAATCATATACATTTTAGAAAAGTTTTTAAGTCTATTACTGAACCATTGGAAAATATTGCTATGCAAAGTGTTAATGTCAAACCGGATTTTATTATGACCACTAGTACAGATACGAATGACATATCTCAGAGTTTAAATGATTCTACAGGATACAAAAATTTCAAAGATCTAATTGATCCTGATGGACACTCCGAATATTATGAATACTCTAATGATAACGATAATAATTCTCACGAAGAAAATAATGATACACTTTTATCTCTAAAAAAGAAGATATGATTGATTTATATCAGGACATTAATATACCATTCGGTATTCGCAGCATGAATAAAAAGTTGATGATGGGTAATTCTGATGTATGCTTATCTTTAGTGAATAATGGTACTAGTACTGAAAAAAAATATGTTATTACTATAGATAAGAAAAAGTTTGATTTAACCGCTGGTTTAAAGGAACTATTAATGCGAAACAAACCCGATCTCAAGCTTGTTACTGAAAACGACAAAACTGAATATAAAGAAATGCTGATACGTACAAACGCACATAAACGTGATTTTGATCCAAACGGAAAAATAAAAGGAGACAAAGGTTCAAAATATTGTACTATTATCAAACCCCTCTTTTCACAACTAATTGACACGAAATCCCACAAAAACCTTTCAGAGCAGGTATCAAACGTTAAAGTAGGTGGAAACTTGCCTGAATTAAAACATTATAAAAGTAATACAGACTATATATATTGGGATGATCCAAATGAATTAATTGAACGACTAACACTTTTAATTGCATCTAAAAACGCTGGTAACACGAACCATGATAATGAAATTATATCAATTATTGAAGAATTGAAGGAAGCTGGTATTGTAAAGCAATAAAATATATCGAAGTATTATGTTAGTGCTCAGTATGTAAATACACCCTTCTCAGACATGACAAATAACAGAAACGTTGACAATTGTGAAGCAGAATTAAATAAAATATCAAGCTCGGATGAAAATGCATTAATAAATTCAGAAATAATAAACAAAATCGAAGACTGTGTGAAAAAGTTCATAAATCTTGATAACAAAATTTTTGCTTTAATTAATCGAATAAAGAAAGTTGAAAAAGATATTTCAAATAAAGAACTTGAACAAAATCTGAATAAACATTATGAGCAAACTAGACGTCGTAAATGAAATTCACAAAAATGCAAGGGTGAATTTCCCCCGAAGGAGTGTAATTTTAAGGGATATCGATGACCTTTGGCAAGCTGATTTAATAGATATGCAGACGTTTTCAAAACTGAATGCTGGTTATAAATACATATTTGTGATTATTGATTGTTTCTCAAAATACGCCTGGACAATTCCACTTAAACGTAAGACTAAAGAAATCGTATCTAAAGAGTTGCACACGTTATTTTTATCAACAGGACGTAAACCACGCAATTTACAAACAGACCAGGGTAATGAATTTTATAATAATGATTTTAAAAAAGTTGTTGAAAAATATAATATTAATCATTACTCTACATATTCCACAAAAAAGGCATCAATAGTTGAAAGACTTATAAGAACTCTTAAATCTAAGCTGTATAAGGAGTTTAGTCTGAAGGGGAATTATAAGTGGATTGATGGAACTCTTGATCAGATAATTTCAGAATATAATCAAACTTTTCATAGGACTGTGGGAAAAGCACCGGCCGCAATCAATCATAGTAATAAAGAATCTGTATTACAAAGATACATTAGGAATACACTATCAAAGAAAAAACTGTTTTGTAAAAGGTTTCATGTTGGAGATTTTGTAAGAGTCAGTAAGTATAAAGGATGTTTCGAGAAACGATTTACCCCTAATTGGTCAACAGAAATATTTAAGATAACTAAAGTTCAAAATACTAACCCAACCACATATTATCTAGAGGACACCAAGCGTAGACCCATTTTAGGAGCATTTTATGCGCAAGAAA